>JAILXH010004280.1:0-35196 GCA_023558415.1 Piaractus mesopotamicus | reverse complement strand
ATGGAATTGCCTCATTATGCATTTTGGTCTGCATCTCCAACCAGCCTGAAAAACGTCTTTTCACTGTTTCTGTTAACTTTTTCCCTCGTTTCCAAGAAATATGACAACCTCAATGACAACCTGCTCTGCCTAACTATGCCATATCCCTGGGTGAAGCAGAGGAATGTCTAAACTGAATTAGAGATACTGTATCTGTATGACTGCCTGCAAAAGTGTCCCACTGTGCATAAGGTTTCAGTGCCGGTGGTAGATTTGTTTTATTCCTGCAATATACTGAGTTTGTGAGTGTGTGCTGTTTATTTTCAAGTTTGACTGATGCAAATCTGTGTTTGTTTCACATATTCAGGTTAAAACAAAATGAAATTCAGTGAAAGCACTGCTACTGGGTTTGACATAGTGCAGTAGTCATAGTTATCAGAGATCAGATAGATGAGTCTAACGGCTAGTGCAGTATTGGATAACCCTATAAGACGGTGAGCGGAAACTGTTGACAGTGATACAAAAACACAGAATGATTTGGTGAAGTATAGAACGTAATCTATGTGAAGTGGGACCTTTGAAACATCGTGTTTTCATCTGTGACTGTTACTTGTTGCCGTGGCCCTTATAAGTGCAAATAGAAATGGTTAGAGAGGAAAATTGCTGCATATTTGTCATGTGACAGTGGGCCAGGTGTGGACTGTTCAGCGAAGTAGGCCGGGTACAATGTGTGCTGTAAATGCTTATCAAGCTCTCTCCATTTTTAGAAAGCATAGTAAGTATGCATAGGGACACATTTAGCCTAGCTTATACACCTGGGAAAACACCCTCTAATATTTATATTCACTGTGTTCACTTAGTCATCCACCACTTACCGACTTACACAGTACACATTGGTGCTGAGACCTTACCATTCTACGTGCTAAGGCAGTTTTAACAACGTTAAGTATTACTGTGTGCTTCTGGTATAATGTGTAGTGCTCATCTTCAGTACAAACTGTGCTGTGTCTAGATTTGTCATGCACAGTGCTCGTGAAAGTATTGCAAAAGCACGTAGCAATGTCACATGCAGTTCCCTTCAGCACCTTCCCATCACTTACAGTAACTCAGCTAGATATCCCACTAGCCGTCACATGCTCTTTCATCACGGAACGGGCCCTGTGGGTAAGAGCTCCATCCTATTTGACTCGCTCTGTGCTTGAACACTTCCAGCTGTACTACAGGAGGAAAAAAAAATTGTTTATGCCAAACATGTCAGAAATGCCTTCACCGATAGGGAACACAAAGGGAAAAATCATTGTTGTTGGAAAGGTCAGATGGTTCTTTATTGTGTGTGCTGACACAAGTAGTGTTCATGGGACAATGCAAGGTCTTAAATTGTAGTGGCTCAGGGGGCTGTTAGGGGTCACTGTTGCCACTGGGGCCCATGAGAACATGACAGTTAGTTTTTAATTGCAAAAATGCAAAATCAAATTTCTCTCTCTCTCTCTCTCTCTGTATAGCTGAGACCAAGATTTGTTTCAAGTATTACCATGGAGTGAGTGGAGCACTGAGAGCCACCACACCCTGTGTGACAGTGAAGAACGCTTCTGCCACCGTGAGTTTGCACATACACATACTTTGTTTTGGGCTGTGGATGAAATGAATCCTTTTTTCCTCAAAGGTAACTGAACTATGTAATTTACTAACTAGTGGTTGAATTTTGCTATATGTGTGAAAAAAATAAGCTTCATTAGGATGTATTTATTGCTTTCAGTAATTCATTATTCATTAAAACATTTTCATTCTGTGAATGCAGAGTTTGCATGAACCTGAGCATGAAAATCACCTGATTTGTGTAGAGGGAGTGCAGTTTCCAATTGTCATCGCCAGCATCCAGTGAGAGCAACAGTAGCTGCATGTTCCAACCGATGTATCATATACAGTCAGTTGTTCCAGCTCCTCAGTGATTGTAGCCACTCTGCTATGTCACATCATGCTTTGAAGGGAATTGTAGCTTTCAACTTTGCTTTTGTTAGTTTGGTGCTTGTTAATTTACACATAGTTCCCATGTGACCACTGAAGCCTTGTCCGCGGAAGTAATCCTTCCAGTGCTAACGATATTACTGATATTGCCAGCATCAACTGTGTGCTTTGCTTACTAAGACTCACTGTGCTTCACTGATAATCAATTTCACCATGGCAGTAGCTGGAAATAACGTTTGTTTTTTTCCAAGAGAGGCACTGATGGAACATTTTGCCTGTTAAAAGCTGTATTTGAACTCAGTTACATAAACAAATCAACATTACCTGCTTAGGTGAGGCTTAAGTTGGCACCTTATTTGTAGCTGTAGAGGTGCACATTATGTTTTGAAAAGTCGAGGAGACGAGGAACGGGAAAAAGTACAAAAAACTTAACTAGGCTACACATTTAATTCTTGATTGATATGGTTGCAATAACCTACAACAATTACCGTACAGTGATTTTGCTGTATGATAAACAGCAGACAGTAAACACATTAAAGTTTTTGTGTTTATTATGTTCCTCCCAACGTTACTTAGTAACGAGACACTCGCAATGCACCTTTGTATACATTCAGCTGATGTAGTGATCTATGATGTTCACTGTGTTGTGGCACACTGTAGTGCCCTTGAAATTCCCTCTGTGGTTCCATCGGACGCTAGGAGGAAAACAGCCGATATACGTAATAGTGGCCTGAAATGCAAATATTGATCCATTTCAGTTACAGCCTTGCTGTTTCACTGTTATCTGTGACCCTATCAGAAGGTGGCAGGTGATGTCACAGAGGTCACTGATCAAATGTAAATGGCCTGTTGGTAATTGTGAACTGAATGGTAAAAAGAAACGACTGAGGCAAGGTGAGTCCTGTACACTCAAAAAATAAATCGCTATGTAATCCTAATGTAATTATGCGGCACATTTTCAGTCACCCAAATAGGTTTGAATCAGCATACACATATTTTGTTACCTCAACATAATGCGTTTTCAATTAATGTCGGCATATTTTCTGTTTCTAAATAAAGCAGCTGCCTTGGTTTTAATTTTTTAGTGTAAAAGCTCATTACATATGTAGTTTACAGCAGCTTTTTGATTGTACAGACTCTCAGTTGAGGTTCATTATGTAGACAGATGCTATAACTGTAACAGGACCTATCATTTGTATCTATATGATATGTATCTGTGACAAGCACTACTTTAACGCATATTATTTCTCTCTTGATTACTTGAGGGAGATGGGCAGGAGTGCACTTCGGTGGCAGCCCATGAGACTGAGTGAGCTTAAGGGCCACTTGTAAGTGCATAGCAGTCAGATGCTCTCGCATATCTGTCACTTTACATTGCCAGACAAAAGAAAATTGCAGTGTATGAAAGAAGGGATTAGGTAGAGCGTTTTTCTATAATTAAAGAAGTGTGTTCGCATGCCAACCTGCTTTTAAGGCCATAACAGCCACATCATCCCTTGACTCTCCAGTAAAGAGAGAAACGACCTGTCTTTCTGTCCTCAAACTCTTCCCAACTGTTTTCTCCTATTGCTTTGTCATGGAAATGTCTGTAATGAGATCACTTGTTCAAGGTGACTGAGGGTGAGGGAGTGATTTTACACAGCTAGGCCTGAAGGGTGACAAGAAGCGCTCTTAGTGGCTTACAGTTAGTGAACAAATGTTGCAACATAGTAAAAACTGAAGTTAATGAATATGTGAAAGCAATATTGTAAAAAATCAAAGATTAATCAATTTCTTCTTTAGTTTTTGCACCGGAGCTATGAGGCAAATGGGTGTAATTGAACCTTATAGTCATGTTTAAATTATCTCATACTTGTCTCAAAATATGTGGAGTTGTTAAGTAATGTGCTAAGCAATCTCAAACAGACTTGCTTATGTGGTTTCTGACCGTGAATGACGCTGGTGTCTGTAAAAATAGACAAGTCAGAGGCCCCCCTTTGTTTAATTAATTTTCAGAAAGTTATTCGTTTTTCTGCGTCAGGAAATAAATCAGTAAACAGGAGATTACACAAAAGCCTCAACAACTAAACTAAATTTTCATAATTTCATGTGTTTATCATTTGCCTTTATTACAGTGTCTATTATTTTTGAAAGACTTTCTGTCAGCTTTTCAACAAAATCTGCAGGGATATTTTTTCATACCTCCAAAGTTCTTAGAAGTTGGTTGCTCATGATACAACTAATCCCCACATTCAGTGATGTTGAGGTCTGGACTCTGAATTGATGAGTCATTTATTCTGAGAGCACCAGCAGCTTCTTTGTTTAATTTCCAAATTTTCTTAGTAACAGTTTCTTAACAGCTGCACATCCTTTCAGACTAGTGTTGAGTTATCTGCTCACACTGGAAGGATGGACAGAAACACCTGTGCTGTTCACCTGATGGTGACAGTTCTGGTGGTCTACCAGGACTTGCATGGTTGTTAGGTGTCCCAATTTCTTAACATATTTCACTACAGTGTTCAATTTTTTAATACTTGTTTTGGAAACCCCTGTTTTTCCATTTTTTTTTCTTTGGCTTTCACCTTCCATATGCAAGTGGACTATCTTATATCTAATCTCCTCACAAATATTTCCCAAAAATCAAAAACTTGTACTTAATGGCAGGTTTGACTAGAAATTAAATAAATGAAGGGTGGTCTCTGACTTTTCTGACAGTACTGTGTGTTTTGAAGATAAAAATAGTAACCACCTTAAAGCCTTAATTTTTCTTCTGTGTCTTTATTCATTTTCATGATACTAACGGGTGGCTGTAAATGTCTTTTATATTTTAGCTACATTACCTTCATAGCTCTAGTGCAAACCAAAGCAAATGTAGAATACTAAACATGTTTTGGACATTTGGAGAAAGGGGAAAATGTATAAATTAGATTTTTGCTCAAACCATTATTTAAGTTGCGATTTGTCAGCAGTTTGATAAAGCCCGGAATGTGTCACCCTCAATTGCCACATTGCAACTGCTGGATTGGATTCACATAGGAGCTGATCCTAGTTCACTGCCTTTAGGGCTGCTGTCCTTTTTGAGTCTTTAAGCAGCTGATTAAAATGTCACCTCTTATCCGTTGTCCCTCTCTCGCTGACTCTGTGTCCATCTGTCTCTTTGTTTCTGTCTTGGTTCAGAAATCAAGTTACGATGTTTCTCTGACAAAACTAGATTAAAATCTTTAGTGGATTTAAAGGTCACTGCAGCCGTGCACAAAAGCAATCACTGAGCATACAGTTTTAGAGATTATGAGAATACGTCAGCGTCCTTGCCTGGTGACCTAATGGTAGGGGTGGTCAATATGACGATATGATATCATTATCGTGATAAATTACATCGTTGAAATGTTCTTCTGAGTATATCATTAGAATCTTGATTCTTTACTTTACTACTAGAGGACTGAACAAAGCATGTATCATTAAAAAAGAGAGCATGTAAACAACATCAACCAGCTTATAGAAACTGCATAATCTGCAAAGTAACTAGTACTTGATTTGATGTCAACCTGATTGATTGTCTGAGTCAAGTCTCGAATCTTTAATAGAGAATTTCAGTCCCAGTTTTAGCTGCACTTGTCAGATTTAACACGGCTATTCATTACAGAAAAACATTAGGTCTAAAGAACAGAATGGAAACGCTATACCAAGTAATTGTATTGCTCAAAATAAAGGAACAAAACAACTTGAAATGGTTTGAAAGTATGTACGTTGCATGCTAGCTAGCGTAATAGTTAATCCAGCTGAAGATTCAGTAAATTTTAAAGGAATGTGATGTGTAACTGTAAATCTGTAAAAAAAAAAAAAATCAGGTAGTTTAGTTAAATTAGCTTTTGCTAGGTACATTTTCCCTTTTCCAAAAAGATGAGTTGAACTGGAACTGAGGTAAAGTACTTTCAAAAGGCATTATTGCAACAAAAAAGACAAGAGTGCCAGTAAGAAAAGGAAAAAAAGATTATTTGTTGAGTCGCATATCAGTTAAGCATGAGTCCCAGTCAAATCACAAGTCAGTTAAGCACGAGTCCAAGTTGCTGACTCGAGTCCCCATCTTTGGTTCCTGTATTGTGATGTTATATTTTTTGCCATATTGCGCACACTTACCTGGGTGGTCTGCTTTGCCTACCATACTGACCTTCTTCCAAACTCACTCGAACACCTCAGTTCTCCCTGAAATATAATAAGTCAAAACAGTGCCCTTTCTATAACTCTATTTCAAAAACACTATTGTTGGTTAGCCTCCAGTTAAAGCGCAGGATAGAGTTACTGTAGTCCGCTGCCATTGTGCTGTCGTGGTCCCGGAAATGCTGAGCACTCCTGAACTTGATCCCAACAGCAGTGCCCTTTCTTGGAGCAGGAGTTTAAAAATAACCGCTGGAGGAAGCTGGTGTAAAAAAGGCCTTGCTCAGGTGAGAGAGAGAGAGGGAGACTTAGCCTGGCTGACAGGCAGATGGATAGCAGAGCTCTCCATCTATACGGATTGTCCAGTACTGAGTTTTTGCCTGGAGTGAGCTGCTTTGAGGCTGATGTCACCCAGCCGGACTGAAGCGAGGAGGAGGAGGAGAAAGAGGGTGGGCTCTGTCACCTGGATGCCTGACTGGGTGAAGGTATATCATTTTATTCGGTGCTGGACGATGTGGCATCTATACCAGTGTAGAGGTACAGGTGTGACAAAAATATGGACTTTTGGTGTTAGCTGTATTGATAGATAGCAAAAAGTTGGTTAACTGCACTGTATGTCTTTTGCTGGGTGCTTTAGATTGTTTTCACAGAACTGTTGAGATTACATAAACGTATGCTCCCAGTCTGGTTAATATTTACTGCGCAAGGTGTCCGTTGATGTAATTTCATATGACCAGAACAGGCCACAACAGTCCAACCAAAACAGATATAAGGCATTCTATCAGGCCTTGTAAGGCATTCTGTTAGCATAGAGTAGCACTTAGGAAGCATGGGCTCATTCACTTTATTAAAGCAAACTTAAATATCATCTCATACTCTGATAGATTTGGAAAATATTACGATATTAAATTTTACCAATACCACCTAGTAATAATCTCGGTGGACTAATGGGGACACACATGTAAGAGTAAGGAAGTCCTGCAGGCACACTTGACTACAGTTGGTTTTTATATGAATGCCTGCATGCACTCAAAGACATTTTGGATACATGATGAGCAGAGATATAAAAGCTAAACAGAAATCAAAGTATAGTAAGTAGAACAAAAGTTTAAATGACATTTGTCTGCTGTAGGTCTCTCAGGACTTTTTGTGCCAAATAGAAGCATATTCTCTTTTTTGCATATTGCACTTTTATCCATGAATGATTTGAGGATGCAGTTTCAATTTAAGTTAGAGATCATCTTTGCAGCCTTTTTTGCCTTTTTGTGACAAACAGAATGTCACACCAGAGACAAATATATTTCACAGTTATATGAAGCTACGATTTAAGACATTTTGCTAATACTGTACTGTAGAGTAATGTTCATAAGAATACATGAAACCTACATAAACCCTTCATGACACCTGAAGTAGACCTTCATAAACATATATGTACACTTATTCCACTGTGCCTCATTTGTCATAAAGTCTTGTAGTGTTATAAATACTGCCCTACAGTATAGTGTTAACAGAATTGTTCATTCGTCTCTCCTTCTGTGCAGTCTAACCCAAAAAAGCTGTCAGAATTTGCTTCTCTGAAGTAGCATTTGCATCTGTTGGGAGTCACAGTTTTTCTGTGTATTTGCAGGAATTTATGAATAATGTGGAATAAAGTTTATTCTCAGCAGCATTGCTCTCTGTTGGCTCCCCTTTTAACAGATGGAAGGAAAGCTTTTCTGGAAGAGATGTGTTGAGCTGTCTGTCTGTGGGCATATGCAGCCCATGCTGTAGAAGCCTGGGCTCTCTGCATAAGCAGATTCACGCGCTGTTGTTGTTGTTTAGTTTGTCCTTTAGGATCAAATGACCCAGGCTTTGGTGATGATGCTGACAGAAAGAGAGGGGGGCAGCTTTGCTGTTGGTGGTGCAGTGATTCTGGGCTGCTAGAAGATGCCCTTTTGTATTGATTACGACTTTTGCAGTTTCTTTTAGGGCTGTAGTTATATTTATCCCAAATCACCAAAAAAGTGCAAGTCCTGTACCATTATTTCACATTTTTTTCTGAAAGCTAGTCACGAGATGAGTTATGTGCATGTATATTAATGAGAGTGTGACAGAGTACGTCCTCTGGTTGGGACCCCTCTCTGTGGGTTAGTTTGCATTGTATATGACTGGAGTTTTCCAGAGTAATGTAATATGTATAAGTTGAGCAGATGAAGGTGACTATGATTTGTGTTTCTGCATTAATGAGTTGGGCTGTCAGAAGCTTCTTTGTTGGCAAAGTGCTTTTCCTCTGCGCACAATTAGCATGAATTAGTGAGTGACTTCAGGTGTTTATATTTTCCATATGTGAGAGCAGGAAAAGAAATAAGAGAGAAGGAATAAGACCAAGGGCACCCTAACGGATGTTAGAATGTAAAAGCCTGGGTTTTTGTGACAGCACAAAAACAACACATTCAGTTTCTATATATGGACAGTATGAGCAGTGGATGGTACTTTAACCCCTTAAAGTCCCAGACTTATTACATACTAAGGCTTATTATGCAGGGACTTCAGAGCAAACTGGCTGAGCTATTAGGTTATAGAATTGTGTAATGAAACACTGACAGGCCCTGGCCATTTAAGAGGTAAACATCTTTATATCAAAAAAGTGAGGTTAATTCAATGTTCCAAGATATGGACCCTTTAGTTGTTAAAGAACCTTTACATTACTTAGAGGTTCTTTAGACTTTAATAATAATACCTTTATCCGTATGTTATACTAATAATCAATTCTCTGCTTTTATTGTTCCCCTTTTGAGTCTTGGTTTCTTCCTCTTGGAGTTTTTCCTTGCCACTGTCGCCATTGACATGCTTATGGGGGCTTTTACCCGGATTTTTCTGTAAAGCTGCTTTGTGACAGCGCCTGTTGTATAAAGCACTAAATAAATAAACTTTGTCTTGACTTGACTTAAGGATCTAGATGAGAGTGACATGGAAAAAAAAATTGTGATATTTTAAGAAGCATTCATGATACACATGTCACAATATATATTTTTTATGACATCTGATCAATTGAAAAAGTATTGTCACGATTCAAAAATACTATCAGAACTATGAATACAATGTTTTTTATTCAACATTTCACATTATGCACTGCACTAAATCCAAATTAACCCCTTAGATGGCCAGGGCCATTATTACACACTTACATGACCTAAGAGTAGCTCAGCCAGTTTGCATTGAAGTCCCTGTAGTTACTGAATAATAAGCCTTTGTATGTAATAAGATAAAAACAGGACTGGTTATACTCTCAATGTAATCAATTATGCAGTTAAGAAGTGTGTTTTAACTCTTATGTGGTGTTTGTGTTTTTGTTACACAGCGGTCTGGCAAACCCACTGCATATTGTTTTTTTAAATCAATGCAGCCATAG
Organism: Piaractus mesopotamicus; assembly: GCA_023558415.1. NCBI lineage: Eukaryota > Metazoa > Chordata > Actinopteri > Characiformes > Serrasalmidae > Piaractus > Piaractus mesopotamicus. The sequence goes on along the minus strand of JAILXH010004280.1, from coordinate 25,727 downwards.
AAAATTATGTAAAAATACCAGATGTTTAAAATATCACAAGTGGCCAGCGTAGGGTTCTCCTTTAGCAGCTGTAGTCAGTCAGCAGCATGTCCATGTTGTCCACCCTCACACACGCACACATATACGAACACATACACACAGACACACACTAACAGCAGACCGTGGAGGAGAACAGAGTGAAGGGACACAGCACCTCCACACTTTTATTCCTCGCTGGTTCACCCCAACACCACATGTGTAATATAAATGTGTGAGGGGTGAACAGTGTGAAGTGTGAAAATGTTATTTTATATGTTCTTCACAGAAAATAAGCAAAGGCCAAGGAATCTGAGGTTGAAATAATAATAAATCGCATCATTTTTTCTTTTGGTAAGCATTTAAAAAATGGTTCCCACAGACCCCCAACACCACACAAGGGTTAGGACTATAAGCACGATATGCTCAGAAAAGCATTTTATGACATTATTTATCACAATAACAATAAATATCATCCTGGCCCCCGAGTCACACTTGCACATGTCTTTTACAAAAAGGCTCTTAAAAGAACCGTTTATTGAAAGGATCTTTAGGAAACAAAAAATGTCTGTTCTATAAATCCCTCTTGGCACATTTGTTTTAAGAGTAGGTGTATGTAGTACTTCTGTGGCACTGTAGTTGATGCTGTAGGTGATGGAGAGAGTAGATCTGTGAGTGTTGAGGTTTGTGAGTGGTATGTTTACGCGTGGTGCTCTCTCTGCTGTGGGAGTGCGCTGACTCATTGTCCTGCTGCACACACTCCTCACGTGGGACTCCACTTAGTGCATTAGTATTCATCCTGCGTGCAGCAAGCCTCTCTTGCCTTTCCTCCATCTGCCCTCTTTCTCTCTTTCAGTCTACGTTGCTTCTCTAAAAGCTGCACACAAGCACACAGAAGTGCATTCAGCGTCCTCCACACGGACGACTCTTTTTAAAACAATCACCCACTCGCTGTCAGCAAAGCTAGGCTCAGATGGCCTGTATACATTTTGATGACTACACCAAAGTGCTGCCCATGGATTCAATTAGCTAGTTCTACACTTAGAACTGGAGCAGCTAGAGAAGGCTAGCAGGGTAGCTGACCCTTTTTGTCCCGACCAATAAATGTGTTTGCTACAGGGCCCCTGACCATTCTTAAATGGGCTTTAATACATCAAACAGCGCCATAAAAAAGCATTCAGTGGCCTATTATTGTGAGTCAAAGGGAATAATTAGAAATCAGCTCATTACAAGTCAGTTCCTTCACGGAGACTGACTGGACAAATTTATTTTAAACTCGGGACTGTAATAAGCTATTTTCTGAAATATTGTTCATTCTGAAATGTACATGCATTGGAAATGTTATAAAAAGTCTTTACATTTCAAGATGTGCTGGACAGCAAGGTTCCCTTTGCAAGTGCTTGTTTGAGTTTCCTTCTTACAGCAATACCGTATCCCCCCAGAATTTCAAATAAAACAAAACATAGGTCTCATCTTGCCCCATCAGTTGACAGGATAAAGCTGATCTTCGCCTTGGGCATAATACTGTTTGTCTCATCTGTCCCCAGCCACCCGGGGTGAGATTAATGCATCATCCGTGCCAAAAAGCCTCTGAACGCCACAGTTCATCTCTCATTGAATCGATACAGTGTCTGGGATTTCAGGCACCCGGCAGATTATTTTAATCTGTCTGTATATGTGGATAATCTGTGAAAAGCCTGGTGCCACTGTGCGTCTGGGCCATCGGGGAAAGCCTCCTCCGCTTGATGGTCAGTGGGACAGGATTTGCATCTCATTTGGGTGCCAGCGGGCCAAACACCTGCTCTGTGCTTCTCCTTGTTTGCTCTCATTTTCACCCCAAAGCTATCTTTTAGAGGCTTTTTGTCTTTAGGGCTTTGAACATTGCCTATCAAGTGGCTTCAGCTGAATGCAGGTATTTACATTAATCTTTCAAAAGGTTTCCTGTTTTATGGACTTTTGTGCACTTTGTCTTGTGAGTAACACCCTATTGATCCCTTTGGAAATCAGCAGCATTCAACTCCTGTCAATTATGAAGAAAGCACATGTGCTTTTTCTGTTGTTTCCAAGCCTACTATAAAGTAATGATTATGTCAGTGAAGGGTCAGTGAGGTTAGTGACCTTATTGCTCAAGATGAAGCTTCAACAAGACACATTTTTCATTTTAACCCAATCTGTTGTCACAGTTAGGAATGCTCCAATAAACAGGTAAAACATTATGACGTCTTTCCTATTAACAGCTCCCTTTAACAAAAGTAGTCTACAATTTGTCATTTCTTTGTTATTGTTTTCTTAACCCTTTAATTATCATCACCAGTGATAACTGAAAAACCTAAGTTGACAGTAACTATTTGTCTCTCATAGTTCACAAGAAGCATAGATATTATGTTGATAGTGTGGATTCTAAACGTTCGATCAGTACCATGTATGTGTTTATAAGTATAAGACGATCTATATTTTTATGACTTAGCTTTGCTGAAAGGCTATGGTGGGGCATATAGCAATACAGTTGCAGAAGGCAAAAGCATCCTTTACATTTTTGATATGTGCTTCTCATTTGTTGACATTGAAATACAAAAAAATAAATACGCACTCAAACACTTTGCCACACACTGTAATTTAGATGTAAACGTGAAGCCATGCATAACTAACTACGTAATTGTTAGATTGAGGGCTGCGATTAATATTCAGTTATATCATATACATATCATTAAAATCTTTAACAGTGTTAAAGTCCTATGAAGAACTGACACCTTGACCACACACTTCTGTGGGGAAACAAATGTTTGTTTATCATTCTAACTGCTAGCTTATCACCAGCTGTCAGCACACACCTGTCAGCTTTGAACACAGGAGCCTTTTGTGACTCTTGAGAATTGCAACACAGATCAGCCAAAGTAAAAATCATAAACTAGCCGATTTCTGATTTTGTGTTTCGAGTAAAAAGCTGCGGATTTCGATCTTGGCCGATTCTGATTGTCGCTGTTTAAAAAGATGCTGTTTCCTCTGCTCTCCTGTACCGCTCATCACTAACACTTACCTTTATTTTTATTAAAAGCATAAATAAATGAAAAATAAATGACTTGTCACAATTGTTACATAATTGCCTTATTACAGTTATTTGAGCTGATTGCGATTGTTTTCCACAGTTGTTAGCTTCATGCAAGTTTATACCGCAACAATCAGAATTTGAATTGGGTGTGTTTTCATTGGTTTAAGGCAAATTATAAATAAAAAAGCAGAAACTGCACAACACAACGGTGACTGGTATTTGTTTAATTGAGCTTGAGCTGTGTACACGTTAGACTTGTACTTCAGTAGTTGCATATAATGAGCAAACAATACAGTTAATTGATTGATTAATTAAATACAGTCAAATATTTAAATGGCAATTACTCTGTAGGTAAAATTCCAAGATCATGAGAGTTCAGTGTGTAATTTTATACAAATCGCATAGCAAAACAACTGTAACAGTGAAACTGCAGCTCTACTCTCCTCTTCATGAGCAGCCCGCTGTCTAAAGCACATTGACCCTCCTGCTCCTCCTCTTCCTGGACACTGGATCAATGCAGAACTAATGAATGCATGCTATTGATCTGTAGCCATGAGCCTGGGCCTCTGGAATGGCCTATTAGCACCGTGCCATAGGAGAGAGAGAACAGGGAGGAAGAAGAGAAAGTGGATTGTGGGAAGGTGCTGACAGTCTTCAAAGCAATTTTTCTGAGTTTGAACCTCTTTCACACTCTCTTCTTCTTTATTACGTGTTCTTTTGTCTTAATCTAAATCCCTGTACTGTCTTCACTTGCTGTGCAGCAGTGCAAGGCATTTTGGAATGTGCATCATTCTGGAAAGAAAGTGATTTTTTTTTTTTTCTGTGTTTCTCTCTGTGTGTAGGTGTTGAAGCCCGTGGTGAGTCAGGAGGTCACTCAGAGTCTGGGGAACAGGCGACTCATCAGCTTCTCCCTGTCAGGTGAGTCTACACCATCACTCTTCTCCTCTCTTTCTCATTTCTCTTTCTTTCCACTCTCTCCTTTGCCTTTGTCACAGAGTGTCACTTGTGTAAGCTGTCAGGAATGTGTCTGAATGCCCAAAAGGCAGAGCTGTCAGTGAGGTGTCTTGGTCTGGTGTAATATGTGGTAATGGGCTGTAAAAGTTTCATCCATGCAACCCTCCTGTAGGTGGCTGGTAGGTTATATATTCTCTCACACATCCTATAACATTGTCATGGTTTTCAAAGTTCAGTGAAATTCAGTTGTTAAAAGGGGAATTCCACCAAACTTTTGGCGTAATTAAATCTTTAAGATATAACCATTGTCATGCAAAGTGGTTTGATGTGAAGTGCTCTATTCTAGAGAATTTTTACAGTGGTGGTGATAGGAACCAGATGTGTGAAGAGTACAGAAAGATACTACACGAAATAGTTATGAATGTGCTTCCTGATGCCTGAAAAAAAGGGTTTTTTTGGTAGTTTTCATTAAGGTTTTGACCTAAGAGTATTTTTAAAAAGTTGCTCATGGTGGAGAGGTAAATGCAGGGTTAAGAAAAATAGTTCCCAAAGAAAATACATTTTTTAAGATTTACTGCTATTTTGTTGTTATTAACATTACATAAAAAACTCAAATGTAGATTCACTGGTAGTTTTGGATAGTATATACAATGGCTACATTTGCATTATAGTTCCTTTCACCACCATTGTAAAGATATCAGAGTTGATAAGTTTCTCCTCAGTTACCAGATCACAATTGATTTATTTACATTGTTACAGAATCAAATCAATTTTTTTTTCTCTGATATCCAGTCCAACTTTTTCTGCTGATATTGGCCTGGAAGTAGTACCAGGTATCAGTCTATGCAAAAATTGCGTATACTCTTGACTATATGTGCACATTCAGTCAGGTCCAAAATGTCCAAAACATGAGCAGGACAAATAAAATCTGAATTTATTGCCTGTTTAATCATAGCTTCAGTTCTGGGGAAAAAAATCCTCCTAAATTATGTTTCAATGTGGAATATGAGTCAGGCTAGATTGTGATTGCTCTCTTTCAAAACGTTGATTGGAGAAAATCATCTTCATTAAGCCAATGAAGGAGGAGGCAGCACTCTGAAAATCCAGGAAGCAGCTGGGAATGTTTGAGGCTGTCAGCTGATGGTGTGTGTTGCCATTTTTTCTTTAAAATTTAAATTTCTTGTAAAATTGTTTTAAAGAAAGTGTTCACTTGGAGCTTTGTCTTGCCTCTTGACCATTCAGGATTAGCGCTGCTAAGTTTTGGCCTGTGTTCATGTTTTTACCTTTCTCTTACATTATATATACATGAAAAATATTGTATGCGAAAGTTTGAACAGCCCCAGTCAAATTACATTCCTCTTCAGGGAACAAACATAAATATGGGATTGTTCTGCCTGTTTTAATGAGAATTTCTATGCATTTGCTGAGTTTAACATATTGGAAAAAAGGAAACATAAAACATTTGTCCAATATGTTAAATTCAGCAAATAAACAGTAATTTTACATCAAAATGTGCAGAAATGTGTTTTTTTGTAGAGGATGTGTCACTTATTTTCACTCAGAAAATTAACAAACCATGTCATTTGACCAGGGGCGCCCAAACTTCTGTATACGACTGTAATGAAAATATTTAAGACTTAATTTAAGAATACATAAGTTTGTACTAGCATTTTTTTCCATTGTGGCTTGAGACCTTTTGTCCACAGCAAAATCTCTCCATTTGGCTGAATTTGGGTTCTAGTGCTTCTTATACAATACATTGTGCACTTCATTGTTCAGAGCCTGGATTTTTGTAAGACAGTGTCATCTCAAATTGATCACCAACATTATGTGCTAACTGGAAATGACAAATTTACCTTGGCGTACGGCACATCTTTGAATTGCACTTGGTTTTGCAGTAAGCTAACATTGGTAAGTGTAACATTACATGCTCAGGTACCATTGTAACATTTTGTAATCCTACACTACAGAAGTACTCTATTTCAGACTCAGCGTCTTTCTTTTTGTCTCTTTTATTCCCTTATTTTTCTTGAGTAGCTGCTTTAACTTTACAAAAAACAGTCATAGAATTTTCACTGCATGTTATCATTTGACTTAAGCTTGGTGGACCTACAATAGTACCGCATGCAACCTAATTCTAACCTAATTCTGTATGTGCTGTACAGAGATGTGTGGGAAATCTGCCGTGCCTTCTGCCATTTCGCTGTATAATACCTCTCTGACATGAGGACATTGTGCCAAAATATTCACTGATACACTGTGTGCAGCACTATGTGCCTTTTGTTTTATGGTGCTTTAGATGTTCTCCACTTCCCTCATTCCTTCAGTTAGGTACAGGACTCTGTAGCTGAGATATATATGATGTGTAAATCAGAGAATGGCTTAAAAAGATGCAGCACAGACTTCTATCTGTGTTCTTTAATTAAGGGTTGTACACTGTGGGATCTTATGTCTCTAGAGCTTTCCACTGTTATATATAGAAATATTCACATATGGATATTTGAGCCGGTTTAGTTCAATCTAGTTTGTGCACCAGTAGCATGTAACCATACGCTGATGAACAAAAATGCCATAGCCACTTGCCTAATATACTGTTGCTCTGTGTGCTGCCAAAACAGCTCTGACCCATTGAGGCATGAGTTCTGCAAGACCTCTGAAGGTGCCCAGTGGTAGACATTAGTGGTAGAATCAGACTGGTGTTCAAGCATATTACACATAAGCTCAATTGGATTGAGATCTGGGGAATTTAGAGGCCGGGGCAACACCTTGAACTCTTCCTCATGTTCTTCAAACCATTCCTGAACAATATATGCAGTGCAGCAGGGTGCATTGTCCTGCTGAAAGAGGCCACTGCCATTGAGGAATATCAGTGCCATGAAGGGGTGTACCTGGTCCACAATGATGTTTAGGTTGGTGGCACATGTCAAATTGACATCCACGTGAATGCCTGGGCTCAGGATTTCCCAGAAGAACATTTAGAGCATCAGACTACCTCCACTGGCTTGTCTTCTTCTCATGGTATATCCTGGTGCCATCACTTCCCCAGGTAAACACTGCACACATACCTGGCTGTCCATGTGATGTAAAAGAAAACAGGACTCATCAGACCAGATGACGTTCTTCCAGTGCTCTAAGGTCCAGTTCCAGTGCTCACATGCCCATTGTAGGCGCTTTCAATGGCGAACGGAGGTTATATCTGCAATAGGTAACTCGAATCAGAACAACCAATCAGAGCCAGAAGGAGTGTGTGACGGAGTGTTAATCACTGCTTGTGCACACGCAGCGGGCAGCCCTCTTCCCCCGTGCACCATCTCTGCCTGTGCATGCTCTCACTTGGTCAAGTTCATTATATTCAGAGAGTGGCTTCAGGAAACTCAGATGCAGTGCCGGATAAACAACCACCAACAAGTGAAAACTGTCCATCCCTCCTTTGCCATCAGCAGCGTACATGACAAGGACAAGTAAACAGAAGAAGACAAATGAAGGAAAGCAAGCTAGTTCATGTTCTTACCAGGGTGTGCTTGATACTTGGCTCCTTCAGTTGACAATGTTGCTAGCCTGCACGTGCATGGCAGCCTCCTTTTCTGGGTGGGGCTTCAGAGGCAGGGATGGAGTGCAGCGGAGAGAGATGGGGAGGAACCTGGAAATTGTACTCCTTTCAAATTTTTAAGCTAAGTTTATAGTTTGGCCTTCCTTGAACTATATTGACCATAATGATTTGGTCAAATGTCTTCATGTCTGACCGTTTACCCCACATCCAACCTGTTGACCACAAGAAATGACTGACTGCTTACTGTCTAACATATATATCCTAGACCTTGACTTGTGCAGCTGTTATTTTATTCGCATCATCTGTTAGTGGTCATTAAGGTTTAGCTCATCAGTGTATATTTACAGTGTTTTAGCCATGTAAAAAAACGTGTCAGTGCATCATGGTGCCAAGATCTAAAGTAGAATATTGTTTATTGATTCAGTATATATCAATTCAGAATGTTAGAATAGATTATTATTCATTATAATAATATTCAAAAAGATAGAATAAAATAAAATTCTCTGGATTTGTTTTTGTTTTGTTGCCCAATGAAGCTGGGATAGGCTCCAGCACCCCACCGTGACCCAGAAGGATAAGCGGTTTGGATGATGTGTGTGTGTGTGTGTGTGTGTGTGTGTTTTTGTTTGTTTGTCTTTTTTGAAAGTCCATAATAACTGTCTACATTCCATTACTGTGCTAAAAGTTAATTTCTGTATTTTGTTTATTCAGTTTAAAAATAATCCTAAATCTTAAAACTAAAAACAGTAAATTCTGAAATTTGAGAGTTTGTAATGCATGCAAAGAGTAGGCTTAGTTTTCTAAAGAATACTTTTTTAAACAATGTTTTATCAGGTGTAAGCATTGCAAATTTGCACATAGCCATTATATAAAAAAAATTGTGCTTATGTATCAGTGCCTATTTAAAAAAATATATAAATATACAAGTAATAAATAAATACATGCATACATAACAAATTGAATCATTGTAAGGTTAGAGATTTACACAGCTATAACCATTTTAAATATGACATCTCACCAACATCTTCTTTTTCTACTGTATACTACCTTTTCTCTCTTTCTTACACTGTCAATCTGCTAGCATCCTGTCAGTCACCATGCTGTCAGAGCAGCCCTCTCCTGTGCCCTCCTATATTTTATTTATAAGCACTTCTCCTGCCCTGGGCTCTGAGTCTGCTAGGAGTCTACCTAAGCATGCTGCTACTCATATACACATTAGCAGATTAGAGAGGTTGAGAGTCAGGCTATCCTGTGAAATGAGAGGTCTACAATAATACTTAGCAGAGGAGGACACAAGAGGCCCCATTAGTCCTGAGTGATGTGATACAGACAGAAGACCCGAAGCTAAACAAGTGACAACCTGAATGTCGTAAGCGAATTTATTGAATATGAAGACATAGGCCTACACAAGTTTTTCAGAACTGTATCATAAAAAAAAACATCTTTTATTTTCTGTAGAACATTTCAATAAGTGTTTCTTGAAAGGAATACTCTAGAATTTTTCCTCATCTTTATCTGCTTCATCTGTGGTGCACAATTGATTACACTGGACAAACATGTCCAGTATGAAACATGCACACTTTGACAAGCTCAAACAAATATGTAAGCATAAAGTCTGTATCACGTGTGCTTTGTAAGAAAAAAGAGATTCTACATTACATCTCTGACAGCATGTATATTGTATGCAAAGAAAATTAAAAATGTCTGATGTTTGCAGAAGAGGAGTCCAGCAACAGTTAGCCAGCATCAAAGGATTTTACTTGCCCTAATAACATTTTTCCAACTTAACAATGTCTTAATCAAACCTTTCACCGTGTTTGACTCTTAACAGCCCTGAGTGGTAATGCAGAAAGTGTATCTTCACTATGCTGCAGTTCATGAACAATCATGAACATCTTTTTTTATTGGCTAGGCTGGTTAAATATGATTTTGACCAAAAAAATCATAAGATACTGTGACAGAAACACCTGTAAACCAGTGTTACCACAGACAGAGATTTGAGTTTTTTCCCTCTACTTACTAGAAGAACAAAAACTGCATATAGTATATCCATATATATAAAACCCTATGTAGTATATTAAAATTATAATATTGCTTAGAAGTCAATAAGCAAATCTCATCTTCTATTATATGTACAGTGGTTCTTCTATGATAGGGCTGCCCAGGCCAAATTTGCCAGAAGATTACTCAAACCCCACCCCCTCACCCAATGACAGACAATCTACTCTTCTCCTTTTAAATTGTAGGTTTAAAGTATTTCAGTGAGAAAATATAGTCCAGTGTTATAAAATACATTTTTAAAACTCAGTTTAAGACCTACTAACCGTCTTTATTTGTATATTGTTTTGTAATGTGGCCCTCAGCTCATGACAAACATTGCTCTTTGGCTTGCCAAGACAAAAGGTTTGGGCACCCTGGTCTGTGGCTTTGTCATCTTCATTAGGGGAGTCCCTTCACTCAATATACAAAGGACTGTGGTTGATTGCTTTTCAAATGTGCGCTGTAAAGACGAGTAGTCAGCAACAGCCAGCATTGTTGTTGACACACATCTGGACTGAGACGTCTCTGTTCTCTGTTTAACCGAATACTGAAGTGGATAATTAGCTCCCCAGAGATTCTTGTTGTGTCTTCTCTCTCTCTCTTTCTCTCTCTCTCTCTCTTTCTCTCTCTCTCTCTTTCTCTCTCTTTCTATCTATTTTTCTCTTTATCTGTCTTTGTTCTTGCATCATTTCCAGGGTCCTTGGATTTTGCCTGAATGTGTAAAAGATCTGTCCTTTAAAGGAGTAGAGTGTTCTTGACAAGTTGTGAAGATGATGAACTTCAGAGGGACTAAACTGGAATACTCTGTTTTGTTCTTCTACTTATCTCTCTTACAATAAGACACAGAGCCTGTTACAGTATCTTATGATTTTTTGACTTCTGAATTCAATCATAGTGTTTTGATTTTGTAATGAAGTCTTTTTAGAAGCTTCTCACACACTTAAAAAAGATGGTTCTTTAGGAGTTCTTTAGTAAAGGCAATGGTTCTATTTAGAAGCATGAGCTATATAGAGAATGTGTTGTGTATGGTTCTATATAGAACCTTTTTGAAAATGGATCTATTTAGCAGTGTTTCTCAACCCTGGTCCTGGAGACTCACTGCCTTGTACTTTTTAGTGTTTTGCCTGCTCCCAACACACCTGATCCAACTAATCAGCTCATTAACATTGAGTTAAAATGGGTGCGATAAAGCAGGAAAAGCACTAAAATGTGCAGACAGAGGGCCTCCGGGACCAGGGTTGAGAAACACTGCTATATAGCACCAAAAAGGGTTCTTCTGTTGTTACAAGCTTAACATCATAACAATAGAAGAACCCTTTTTGGTGCTATATAGAACTACACACACACACACATTTCCTGAGCCACTAACCCCCCTGGGTTGCGGGAGTTGCTGGAGCCTATTCCAGCGCTCATTGGGTGGAAGGAAGAAAAAACCCTGGACGGGTCGCCAGTCCATCAAAAATACTGCATTGCCTTGTTTTAATGTAATTATAAACCACCATATGTTTGTCATTCAGAGAATCCTGTGGCCACGTGCTTAACTCCTCTTTTTTTTGCTGTATGTCAGATATCCAGGCAGTGGGGCTGAAGAAAGGAATGTTCTTCAACCCTGATCCGTACTTGAAGATCGCCATCCAGCCCGGAAAGCACAGCATCTTCCCTGCTCTCCCCCACCACGGCCAAGAGAAGAGATCTAGCATCATCTGCAACACCATCAGCCCTGTCTGGAAGAGAGAGGTCAGTTCAGCTTATGCCTCTACTTCAACTGCTCCTGCAGAAAACATCCAGTGGGTTACAGGAAGACATCCAGCCAGTCAGAGTCAAAGCACCACTACCCTAGAGAACAGTTACACTGTATGTCCAAATACCTGTGTGGACCTCTACTCTTTTGGAAATGCTTTACACTGGATGTTGGAACATTGCTGTGAGGATTTGATTACATTCAGCCATTAGAGCATTAGTGAAGTCAGGTACTGATGTTGGATGATTAGTTTTGGATCACACGCCACTCTAGCTAATTCTAAAGGTATCGGATGGAGCTCCATCACTCCAGAGAACACAGTTCCACTGCTCCACAGCCCAATGCTGGGGGGCTTTATACCCCTCTAGGCGATGCTTGGCATTGGGCACAGTGACCTCAGGCTCATATGCAGCTGAACTCTTATGTACTGCTGAGCCCATAAGTGCTTTTTCAACAGCATGATTGGCTGCTGCTCAGTAAAACCTCCACGCCCCCCTCTTGTCAGGACCGCAGTGTTGAAAATTTGCCACTGCAACAGTCCTGTGGTTGAGTCAGGCATAGAAATCGCCTCATATATCTCTGTGTCATTGGACTGGCTCTGACAGGTTGTTGGAAGCTGAACAACTCTCTGCACGTAAAATTCAGCCTAAGATTTTTAAAAGTCAGAGATGTTTGAGTTCTCAAACAGTGCTAGTAAATATGTGCCTCTGTACTACTAGGCTTATTTGTAGCAGGCTCATCCTTGACATCAGAATCTGACTTTAAACGCTTGAAAGGAGGAGTCCTGCGGTGACTGCTGCTTTGTAGGTTGTCTGATGTTGCTTTGCCTTCAGCTTTGAAAACAGAACCGTTCTGAAGTGCAGCTCTCAGCCAGTGCAAGTCAACTTTTTCTTCCATTTTTATTTAGGTCTCTAGGCTGAAGCTAAGCTCTAGAAGTCTTTCTTTGAGCTCAGCTTTTGATTTCACTTTAAAGTAATATATTGTCAGTTGCATTGAGGTGTCAAAATTTCATTAAGGTATTCAAAATTGAGAATGACGTATTCAGAAAACCAAATTATAGGTCATGTTACACATTTTCAAAATGTAGAACATACAAACACATTCTTTAAAGCGAGCCTGGAAATTCATGTTTAACGTAGTGGAAATACATTATACTTTCATGCTGTTTTACCTCATTCTTGTCCACTGGTTCACTGCCACAATAAATTTGTAGTAGCCCAGGAGCACTAACAATATAGCACAGCTGTTAGGTGAAAGTGTAAAATATAGGTCCATCTCTTTCTCTGTGCATGACTGACTGTGGTGAGAACCCCCACAGCATAGCACATGAACTCAAGATTAAGGCTTCTCACTGAGTCAATGATTTCATTATGGATCCTGGTAACTGTAGCCTGGTCTGATGCACAGCTGTTGTGAATTTATATTCCTTTTGCATTTTGGTAGCTTTATGCTGATAACATGTAATCTGACCATGTCTATGGATGCTTTTGCATCAGTTTCAGGCACAAATCAGGCACATTCTGCCAGTCTGTTATGTACAAAACTGGCACACAAGCCTTAATGTGCAGTTTATGGGCCGTTTGGTAAAATGGGTTTCCCTGTCTCATCTACATACGTGTTTAAAGGAAGGTCACGCAAAATGTGTGAGGATGGCGCAAAAAAGCGGGTAGAGATGTTACACGTGCAGCTGCTTCCATGTTCCAAATAATTCACTAAAGTGCGAGAAATTTGCAGCTGGTTTTGTGTCGATTTTCCTCCACATTTTAAAAAAAGGGATAAATTGGCATTAGCGATGTGTTATTGACCAGGTGTGTGTATGTAAAAAGATGTGGCTCAAAATGTGATGTGCAATATGTATGTGCAGTCACAAACTTTATTTTCTTAGCCGAAGTAGAATAACGCCTTTCTTGAATGTTTTGGTGAATGTTTTGGCTGTTTTGTCTCGAGCTTGTTGCCGGCTCCATTACCTCACTGTGCCTTTCAAACCCTGTATCTCATAAGTGAGCAGTTAGTGGGTGGGGCTGCACACAGTGTATGTAATGAGCTGTAGTGTTCAGGCGCATTGCAGGGACATATTACCTTGATTGTTGTCCATGTTGTTTGATTTCTTTACTTTTGCTCATGTTCTTATTTTAATGATCTTTATGTTGATTGGCTGCTTGGCCTACATGTTTTATTTCATTTCCGTAACTTCCTTCAGATCAAGCGCATGTTGAATAAGTAAATACAAATATAACATTGAGGAAACTGTATTGTGATTGGTTACAGGGCTCATTTGCTAAATCAGTTTTGCAAAATTCCAATATCGCACTAACGATTAGCAAGCCATATATTCTGCTGCCTTGGTTGGCACAGTGTTTTCTCTCGTTTCTGCTCCTCTTCTTCCTTCATGTTCTTCTCCATCAGCCACTCTGCGTAAGGACAGCATGGGGGAGGGGTAGCAGTAGAGTCACGTGGGCTTGGGTACGGGGATTGCAGCAAATCGTGACTGTGACGCAGTTAAAAGGATCTCCGTTATGGTGAGACCATAAATCCTGTTTTCTCTCCCTCCCAAGGGATGTTTAAGGCTGAGTGTGCACTCCTCCCTTACTGTAGCGTGCTCCTCCCTTCTTTCCTGCCAGCCATCCCAGTGAACAACAGCAGGAAGTGCAGTGTTGCTCTAATTAAACCCCCCCCACTCACTTGATCGAGTCACTTTCACACAGGATAATCCATGCTGAAAGAGGGCACAGTTGTCATTTTCAGATGATGCAATTTCTTCCACACTCAGGTAATGCCCTTCAGGCTGAACAGATTTCAAGCTACAGTTCTGCAGTAGTAACTCTTGAATGACAAGACCATTAAGCACTGTTACATTTGAAAGCAGAGCCCTGTTTATCCTGAATAGAGGATCTGTTGACTGGAGTGGTGTAAGTGATAGAGTAAAAGGGCAGAGGTTTATTTTTCGATGGAGGAAGGACACTCATTGGGTGGCTCACGTAGGGCCGTATTGCCTCACTGTTTCATCATCTACTTTTCAAACTGTTTGAATAATGCATTTAATGGGCTCTGTTGGGTCTAGACTTCTCAGGCATGCTTTTTACAACTATCTATTTTTAAACAGCCTAATCTGCCTGTTTTATGCTTTTAACACTTAAATTGTCCTTGCTGAATTTTGCTGAATGTCACTTTCTGCATTTAGCATTAATGACAGGCCAGTGGCACAACAGCAGAAGTAGGCCTAATGTCTGAGACCGAAAATGGTCAAAACAAAAAAAATGGTATCATATCTTGCCTGCTAAAATGTTTGCATACTAGCTCACAGCTAGATAACCCTATATATGATGTTAGCGTTTGTCCCTTGATTCATGCTGGCACATATACCTTTAGGGTGATCATTGTGAACATTTTCAAATAAATACATTGAGATAAAATAAACAAACAAATTTTTAATTATTTAATTGTATTATTTTGTATAGTCAGTCATAATGGTAAAAAAAAAATTGGACCTAAAATATTGCTTTCCGTTTTTCCTTTTAAAAAGCAATGCAGTAGGAATGGACAACGTAAGCTTCATTACAATATATTTATTACTTTGAATAGTAACAGTAACATTATTTTCATCATTTTTATCATGGTAATATACAGTGCTCTAGCAGCTGGGCTTCAGCCTGCACTTCTGCAGATGGTCCAAAGATGTGGAAAATGTGCTTACAGCATTACAAAAATAATCTATCACATTTACGTGTTATTAACACACTAACTTCGACAGCCCTAGTAACAACATTTCAGAAAAGCCCGCAGATGTTCTCTTACCTTCAAGAAGGACTGGAATGTTGAAGCTTGTGGAAAAGGGTAATTGTATTTGAGGATATATTGAGCGGCTGGATATTTGATTCTTCCTTCTTGATGGCCACTTTCTAGCACTTTCATTAAAGCAACTGACAGAACCTCTCTGGATCAAGCAAGACTAAAGTGGTATGGCTCAGTATCTCGTAGTTTGCGTGGAAGCATTAGATGGCTCGTACTTATTTCTGTGCATGGGATATGCAGTCATCTGCAAGTGGCTGTCAGTATGAACATGCATACAGTTAGATGCGAGTATTCATTTGTATTGCAATAATTTATTTATGCTTATTTATTTGGCTTATGCTAATTGCTGACAACCTGACTACAGTTCTCAGAAGTACACTGCTGGTTCATTAGAGCTTTAGAGCTACCTGATTTCCCTGAACATCATGCAACACTAGCAGGCACAAGGTGCTGGGCCTGTGTGGCTTTGCCTGATTTGAAATATATAGTAGGGTCCTGCGGTACAGCAGCTTTTCATGTTGTGGTGAAGAGAGACTTGGCTTTCTGTGGTGGTCACTTATTTTGTCTGATTACTGTTTTCAGCTCACATTGAATTGTGTTATACAGGGAAGAAAAATAATTTTTAAAAAGTGTCTATTCTCTGCAGTGTGTTCAATCACTATCTGCTCTGGCAGGGAGTGAGAGTACTGTGATGAATGGGTAGGAGTTAGCACATGACCTCCATGTTCAGTGCGACTAATACATCGCCCCACAGAATGTGTTTTACTGTTTTGCCCTGACTCACTCCATCTCTCCTGGCGTATTTGTTGCCTCCTCTGGCAGTCGCAGATTCTAGCTGCGGACTAAGACACACAGTCTATCTATGCACAAGGTGTTTCATCACTACATGTATATGAAGCGTCCTTATATCTTTCTGATTCTATATTCTGGTCGGTGGAAACAGAATAAAGCCCCTGGGAAGCTAAATCCATTTTTTTTCTAAGTAGGCCAGTCTTGTTCTTGTGGACACATAATATACATAAACAAACAATGTCCTGTGAATAACTTTCCAACGCCTGATAAATGGATGAGGTATTCTCCTCTTTTGATGTAAACTGGGCAGTCCTAATTTTTGGTAGCACTTACATAAGCATTGCCCTCACCAATCACAAGGCTGATGTGTGAAAACAAGACAACACACAAAACAATGACTTCTCATCAAATTCAGATCATAATAAACTATCTCTGTTCTTCAAGAAGCTCCTCATTGAAATGCAGATTAAATGCACTTTGTTTAGCCCCAAATTACAACAGAATAGGTATTTTTACTGGACCCACTGGGTGAATTAATTTAGCACCATGGGAGCATGAGCACAAATGTGTTATTGTTTGGAAATTCACAATCCACATTTTTAACAGAACTTCTGCTTTTCTTACTGAACTACGAATATGAAATAATGTCATATTATTTCACACCCTTATCACTGGCAAAATTTGTCATACTGTACAATATATGATCAGATATGTCTGCAGAAGGGACACTTTTGTAACCATTTTTCAGGACAGTAAGAAAAAAAAAACAACTAAGTTGCAGAATCAATGAATCCAAGACTAAGTTTAATCTTTATGTATCAACATTCTTAGAGTGTAAACAGAAGCGTAATGAAACAAGTATTGGCTAGAGGGATTGTCTAGAATGTCTCACGTTGCACTTTGGAAAGGGCAATAGTTTTTGTACCGAGGGATGGGAAATGTGTCTATAGATGAGAACATATATCTGCATTTTCTGTATCTAACATCAATTATTTTAGCTAAATGAAACTTCACTTTAAACTTAATCAAGAAAAACTTCGGAGTGCACTATGATAGTGCTGTAATTATGGAAAGAAGCTTCTTATTGAAATGTAGTGTAAATGCAATGTGTTTAGCCCCAAATGACAACAGAATAGGCATTCTTACTAAAAGAGTTGTTTTATTGACAATATTCTGAGGAATGATCATGATTTCCCAAAACTGCTGAAATGGCCTATTTGGAGTGCTTTGATCCATTGAGTGTATTAATTTAGCACCATGGGAGCATGCGGCTGGCTGGCCACTAGGAGGGGAATGCAGTTCCGACCTTCAGACTGGAGTTTGGTAAATATTACAGTCATTCACGCTATCAGTAGAAGCCGCTGAGCTGCGAGTTCTCAGCTTAATGCGAGTACCAGGCCCCGAGACCAGCAGGCTGTCTGATGCAGCTGACTGACAGAGGTGCACCTCAGGAAGTGCAGCTAGGGGTTGCTGTACTAACTACAGGCTAAAGGCTATTGATACCCCAAGAGACCAGCGATTCATTACGTATATCTCTCTAATGTTTGCTCTCTTGCGAACAACCTAGACTAACTTTAATTCTGACTGTAACTGTTTAGGAGATGAGAGTTTGCAAAAAGATTACTTAAAAGATTCAGGTAAAGGGCTACTGTAGCGTGTTTTGCACTGTTTGTACATTGCATACTTACTTGAGGCTACTGCCTTAGGAAGAATTTCAGCTGGCATATCACCCACTGCTTGTGCCTCCCCTCAAAATATTGACATTATGGATTGCAATTTTTACAAATGTTTCAAACATGAATTAATGCAACATCACTGATGTGTTGCTTGCTTCAGTTAAGTTACGTCCACTGGCATCACTCAGTAGCACATCACATCAGAAATTGCTTAATGTTATTGGTATTCTCTTTTGTCAAGACAGATACTGCATTTAAGTGCCAGTTTCGGCACCAGTATTGATATGGTGCCGGTATTGGTGCAACAACAGATTTCACCTCTTGACTGCACCAGTCATTAGAATACATATTAAAATACTGTTGTAACACATCCTGAGGTGCCTAAATATGGCTCTGAAAATAACAAACTGTTTAGAAACAAACTGCAGTTCTGATAGAGAAGACAGCCAGTGGATCTGCACTAATTCTGCTTTCCCCTAACCCAGCCATAAGCTGCAGCTTGCTCAGTCTCAGACCACATGTGGATGAGCCACCCTGTGGAGGCCTCAGAGAGGGAGATGGGCTGGAGAGAGCTTACGCTTAATTACACTGAGGTGGCTAAAACCCGCAAGCTTGACCTCATGTGGAGAGAGAATAAAAGAGTAGTGCACAGTGCGGCTCTTCTTGTCTTTTGACCACAGCGTTGACTCTCTGGTTAACTGACACAGAAACATCAACCCCTGTAAACCCGCCTTCCCCTCACTGCGGCTCTGCAGTTTTCCAGATGGCCTCAGGCCAAAAGAATGCAGTGTTTCAGGAGACAGAATAGACTTTGTATTCCCCATATGGCTGAAGATGAGTCAGGATCTATGATGAAGCTGGTAACATTGCCAGGATCTGAGCACTGATCTGCCAGTTTCCCCTGAGAAACAGAGACTCAAAAGAGTCTCCACTTTTTAAAAGCTCCAATCAGGAATTAGCGTGATAGCCTCAGGGCTAACTCTGAATTACTAATGCTCTTCTGTTGGAGAAGAAAGGAGAAAGGCCTTCCAGTTGCAGTGATTCCTGGTGGGGCTTTTAAGAACAATTAGCATGCGGAGTGTTGCTGTGTTGGGACTGATTATGACAGATCAGTGTCACGGTACTCATTCATTG
The DNA here is from genome assembly GCA_023558415.1 of Piaractus mesopotamicus. NCBI lineage: Eukaryota > Metazoa > Chordata > Actinopteri > Characiformes > Serrasalmidae > Piaractus > Piaractus mesopotamicus. The sequence continues at coordinate 6,984 of JAILXH010004280.1, read as the reverse complement.
ATTCATTTTCATATTTAACCCTTAGTTGCAAATGTTAACTGAAGCATGTTGTTGATATAATTTCTCATTTGGAACCCAATCAAATGATAAATTCTGAACTTTCATATAGTGGTATCAAAGTTAACGCAACAAATGATTAACACCACACACACACACATTTTCTAAGCTGCTTATCCTTCTGGGTCACGGGGGGGAGCTGGAGCCTATCCCAGCAGTCATTCGGCGGAAGGCAGGATACACCCTGGACAGGTCACCAGTCCATCGCAGGGCTGATTAACATCACAAATTTTTTAATTTTCAATTTTTTGTTAGATAGTTTTTCCTAATTTGAACCTTCAAACCACTCGTAGTTCCACACTGTAGCCCAGCTACTTGTGTGCTGTTATTTGCTATGACTGGCTCTGTGATTGAAGCCCAGTACAGCTTTTAATACAAATTTCAAATGGCAAGGAGTTCAGTTGATGGTTGTCTTGATGAAAGTTATTTCCAGATACTACAACTCCATGAATTTGCTAATCACCAAAGTACACTGAGTCTTGAGTATAATTTAGAAACAAAACACACAGCTAATACCAGCAATACCAGTAATTCGGCAGACTACACTAGACAGTGCTCACAGGAGGCACTGGACAAACCAAGTACAGCATCAAATGCAATAACAACATGGAAAACCACAGTTCTTCTTCCAGCAAGACATAATGTATCTTGCAGAGGATGTTTCATGTGATTTTTAGGTTCATGTCAATCCTGCACTCACACGCTGAACATAATGTAACTGAATAAATGAAAGTAAGAAATACATTCTGGTGAAGCCTTTTTTGTTCGCTTATATAACAAAATGCACTGCTTCTTACATAGAAAAACTCTTCCTTAGGGTGAAATCTGAGCAAATGAGACAAATACAATATATAACCAGTACTTTTTTTAATCATTTGAGAGCTCTACTTTAAATCAACACCACATTTGTGTTAGTAAATAGAAGATTTGACAAAGCAATTCAGAAACGCAGATTCAAACCTTTCAGAATATAAATGTAATTCACGACACAAATAGCTATATAATTACATAATTACATCTAACATGTAACTACAAATAGTCTACCAAAATGACAGGAATGTCCCTCAACTTGTAAGTGTTCAAACACAGTGGTAATTCTTAATAAACCATGGTAGCTTTAGATGCAGGCAAAATACAAGAGTGTTTGGAAGAAATTAAAGATCCTTAATTAGAAAGAACAGTGTGTATTTTCCCACATCTCCTGCAGTAGAAGAAGTAATGTTCAATTAAAAGCAAACACTAAGGATGACAAAACCGCAGGGAAGAGACGAGGATGCTGGATGCTTATTGCCTTCAGCAGAACAGATGAAATTTTCGCCCCAGTTGGATAAGTGAGAGGAAGGAAGTAAAGCACTAAATGGGATGTGTAATAAACAGTAAAGACTCTCTATTTCCAGTAATGACTTTCTCCTACTGACTGAAATCTGATAAAGGCTTTAATGGTGAATTGGCTTTTAGTCAATCAAGTGCCCTATGATAAGCTGACATTTCTTTATCAAAGGATTCAGTTTTACCCTCAGAATTTCTACAGTTGATCATGTTTAACTTGCAGTTGAATTGTAAGTGTGAACAATTATGGCAATGAAACTCTCAGGCTTTGTTTCGGTCTCATGGGTGTCATGGCAAAAATATAATATCATACCTGAAGCTGCACCATGTAAGAATTTTTTTTTTTGTTTAAACTGAAAGAAGCAGCTTTACTTCAAAAAAAGTAAAATACTTTGTGTATGCGCAGCTGCAAGTCACCCTGTAAAGCCTGAAATAGTCATTTAAAAGTTCTACCACAGTGTTAACATCACACACACAGGCTCAAAATGAAGGTCCAGCTCGATGTTTAGGTCTCAGATGCAAAACCAGCATCATACTGATGAAGACATCATGACAGTAGTAGATCATTCAGTCACGTCCTCAGCAGACGCATCTCTGTGAATGCTTTTTGAAAGTGGTCTGAAGCACTACCAATGATATACAACCTTCTTTCACACGTTCCAAATGGAAAGGTCTCAAAATCCCGAAACCCCCAAACCTAACCATAGTGTAGTTTCAACAAATTGAAACTGACAAAAAAGTAGTGTGACATTAAAAAAAAAAAAGTTACCTGTTTTGTAAGGAGGACAAATGTTTGGTAAAAATAATTAATTAAACATATAATGATAATGCTACTTTTTACAATGCAGTTTAAACAGTCAGTGTTTGTTGTTGGTTATAGGCTCTTTATAATTGGTCCTGTATGTATAATGTGTAATGTATATGTTTAGTGTTCTAGAGTACTAAGTACTAACAATACCCTCAGTGTACGCAGAACAGCATATCATGACATTACAATCGTAAGATGATGTGGTTTTGTCTGTTGTACTTCACAGAGCAGAATCTTGAATCCTTGGCATTTGGAGCAAGTTGAGGTTTGTCTCCCTGAGCCTCGTCTGAGGCATGGTTCTTTTTAAGTGCCTTATTCAGCTCACTGGCACTGCTGTTTGGCTCAGTGTCTTCAGCACCCTGGACAGCTACAGAGAGCGTCAGGATCTGCAGTCCCTGAGCCATGCCAGACAAGACCACCTCCCTCCAAACAGGAGAGCTACCAAAAAGATTCTGAAAACTGCTCTACCGTTCTCGTTCAAAAGCAGTGTAGTACCTGCCCCTCTGTTTATGAAGCTGATCGATTAGTCATGGCTTCTTTCAAACCCACTACCGGCCTCTTGCATTTGTTTCATAATGCAGAAATACAGACATTGGATTTAATTGTAAATTGGATCATCATGCTTTGGATGACATTGTAATCCTTCTCCACCCCCAACCCCACCAGAGGCAGTTTAGCTAATGCAGAATCCTTCACGCTGGCCCAGCAGTCTGTGCACTTGACCAGCCGTAGAGACATTGGAAGCGGCATGCGTGTGGGCAGAAGCGCAACAAGCAGGCCACAGTACATTACAGGCTAAACACAGCCAGGCTAGCATTGCCAACCCTTTTTCTGGCCATCGACAGCTGATTTGTTGTTTTAACTTAAAAAGTTGATTAACCTAGCTATCTTAAAACATTTTTAATAGGAAGTCAACAGAACAATTTTGTGTGTTATTCTAGATAACTTGTGATTTGAGTTCAATAAAATCTGAATTTTAAGGCAGGAAGATTGCTTACTTTTTGAGTTAAAACATCTGATCATTTTACGGTGAAAAATGAAAAAAAGAAAAAAGAAACAGAAAGAAAACGTAGAAATATGGAGTAATATTAAACATATTGCTTAAAAATATAAATATAATATTGTATGCATATATATATTATGTACAAACATGGCTTTAATTACTGGTCATTGCTCTGCAAAGCTTTAATAGCTAACATTAGTGCCTATCTGTTATCTGAATCAGAGGTGTGTACTGTTTCTAAAGTGGCATTATCATCAGGAATCCATCATATTTCAACTAAAACCTCCTCAGATTGCTGTCGTCTGGGAAATGCCACTAGAGCATCTGGTCCAGTACCAAACAGCTGACAGACAGATTTTACTGCAAAGCCAACCAGCTTCTCAATCTGTCCAAATCCTGAATAACTATTAACTCCCTCTCCCTCCTTTGCACTACCATTTTAAAGACATTTTGAGTTCTCTTCCTTCATTTGACTTGACAAATCATTTACAGAGGCTATTGTCTGTTGAACCTTAATGTGTAATGTCTGTTTGCATTATTTAGTGTTTAAGGATGTCATCATTCAGTAGAAGAAATAGCAGAACATTCTATTGTTTATGTAAAAGTTATAGTTGGTCAGTTTTAGACTCTGGATGATTCAGCTAGTAAAAGCTGTGAAAGTGTGCACGCGGCAATTGGGAATTCAGAATCCAAGCTGTTCTAAGAACTACAGTTGGCCGTGTTCTTTCCAAGGAGGAGTGCATATATTTGAGCTTCTGTAGAGAGTGGAGCACTCCTTGTTCACTAATGTTTTCATGATACTATAATTTCAGAATTTGATGTGGTAGTTTGAGAACTATCTGTATTCTAGACCATTTCGTATACCACTTTTTGTACCACCAGATCTCCATAGTAGGAAAACAGGTTACTGTATTTAGTCTCAAGCTAAAAAAGAAATGAAAAAAACTATAAAAGACTGACTGAATAAACCAATACAAATGACTGACCACACAGAGTCATTTGAAACATGCTCACAAGCAAAAAGACTTTAAAAGTGACCAGGTTAAAATTCAGTTTAGCTTGGATTTAAGGTGTGTTTATATCTGTAGTTGGTTTCCCTTGGTGCAGACCAAAATAGAAAATGCACATTGCAAGATTGTGGCATCTTAGTTCTGGTTCTATTAGGGTTCACGCTGACATATTTCAACTTATTAACTGTAGGCGGTAGTTGCTAAGCGCCATTAGGTGCATGGTTTTGAATAACTTAAACACATTAATACAAAATTCAGCTGATGTGTGCAGTCATATGTGTATGGCAAGTATTTTAAAATAGCTTGTTATGCACATCAGCCACAGACTTGCTGCTTTATAATTACCAATTCAGAGCCACATGAAGAGATGATAGAACTGTCACAAACTCAACTTTTGCAAAGCAGGTATGCTTTGGAATGAAGTACAGTTAATTTTGTGTTTGGTCTATGGAGACATCTTGGTCTGTTTTGCGTTCTTACTTAAAATGTATCAGAGCAGAGTTATTGTTTAGCCTGGTGCAGACCGTCTAGTTTGTTTGGAACCCTGTTGTAGACTATGTAAGCAGACTGAAACTCCTGAGGAGCTCGGTCTCAGTCTACAAACCCTTAGAGCAGCAGAATCTCACACCATTACACTCTGAATAGCAGCAGGGTGAGTGAGAGAAGACAAGTCTGCAGCCTAGTCCCATTTCTTATTTTTACCCCTACCCCTTGTTTTTGAGTGTCATCTTGCCCCTTGGAACTTACAAGTTACAATGGGTAGTGGTTGAAATCTTCCCCCTCGAAATGGGACAACCCTCAATTAAAAAGGAACATTATTAACAGGCTACTAGCGGTGCTCTGTAGGCAACCCTGCCAGTCTGCAGTGATAGAGGAGCGGTAAAGTTCAGCAACCTCACTGCTGGTCTCTAGTTAAATTTAGGGAAGCAAATGCCTTCAAAGAACGAAAGAACCAGTTTCTTGTTTGAATGTTCTCGTTCTACCTTAAATGGTCCATCAGCATACTACTAGTGATTTTTTATGCTTGTTATGAAGAAAAGGACCACAATACATTTAAATGGCATTAAACTAAGATAGTACAATGGTTATTGTAATTTCTTAACAGAGGAAATACTTACATTTACGGGCTTCTTTGGTCGCTTGCGCAGCCAACTTGCCATTTTTTTCTTTTTTTCCCTCATAAAACTCTGTTTGGAGTGTGCCTCGGAAAAAACTCTGACATGTAGCCCTAACACTTCGCCCTACGCCTGTATTTCAACAAAATCAGGACACCCTACCCCTCGGCGTGAACGTGCAAAACGGAGGGGTAAGAGCTAAGTGGTAGGGGCAAGGGGTGAAATGGGATTGGGCCTACTACTCCAGCACAACTGAAATGGATGGAATCGGTACTGTGGAAAATAAGTATTGTATCGAATATGTGGTGAAAAATCTTTCACCTCAGGTGCGAATGAGGTGGTTAACAAAGCTAAATGGCTGAGAGTTGAAGAAGATGGGGAGTTTAATGGCCCACAAAAAGCATGTGTATCCCTCACTCCTCCAGAGCTATGATAAAACAGAGGACTTTTGCGTTACTACAGATCAGCTGCGAGAAACAGAAACATTGTTCTCTTTGTGTCTTCAAAAAATGCATGGCCTTAGCCTCTTGTTTCACTCTCTGTCCACAGAGGTTTAACTTTGTGTCCCTGCCCACGGATGTTTTGGAGATTGAGGTGAAAGACAAGTTTGCCAAGAGCAGGCCCATCATCAAACGCTTTCTGGGCAAGCTGTGTGTGCCTGTGCAGAGGTTGCTGGAGAAGCATGCCATCGGGTAGGTCACACAGAGCATCACACAGCGGAGTCACCAAGTGATGCCTCCGGCACAGACAGCTGTGGCTTTCCCTTAAAGCACTTAAGATCATTTTTCTCACAGTGCTTTGACACAGATTACCTCTTTTAATGATCAATTTGCAAAATGCTTTTCAGATTCACATATTTCTAGGTGGTTATTCAGATTTCTCTAAGATTTGTCTTTCCAGTTATTTACCCTGTATTTCTGCACTCTGAATTGTGATCTTCAAATGTCAAGAATGCTAAGCTGCCCTCTGTGTGTTTGTGTGTGTCTTTGTGTGTGCATATGTCTGACCATGTGTGCGTGTGGCCACATTTTCCTGGACAGCGATCGTGTGGTGAGCTACGCTCTGGGCCGCAGGCTGCCAACAGATCATGTCAGTGGACAGCTGCAGTTTCGATTCGAGATAACATCCTCTATTCATCCAGGTCTGCAGCATGACATCTTTTCACCCCTGCAAAGCTTTCTGAAAATGTAAAACTTCAGTGCTTCCACTGTGAGACACTGGTTATAATACAAAAAAAAAAAATCATGGAAATTATACTTCGACTTCAGTTTGCTACATTATTTATTATATACATTATTTTAACAAAACCTGAATGGCATTTAATTTTTCACCAAGGAGAAGATTCTGTGGCTGATCTTAAAGCAGTCATCAGCAGTGTGCAGGAATTGTACCACACTGAAATCAGATGAACAGTGATTTAAACACAAATCTGGTTGCGGATAAGCAAGCATGGGCACCTTAGACCAGGAGCTTCGCAGATCAACCATAACCACACTAAGGATGCACAGTGAACTCATATCTGAATTGGCTAATTGCTTAGAAAAATGTGTCAGCATCAGACAAATGTTTAGATGTGACCAGTATTTCCAACTGATATTTGATGACATATTTATTGTTCTCCAGAAAAAAAAAAGTATAAAGAGGTGTATGTATGTATATTTA
>JAILXH010004267.1:711-13589 GCA_023558415.1 Piaractus mesopotamicus | reverse complement strand
GTAACCGCAGAAATCTGATTATGACCAGATTATTGAGTGCATGTAAACACACTCAGTGATCATGCACACTCTTAGAAGGTTTGACGTGCAGGCACTGATGACAGCACAGGGCAAAACTGTGAAAGATTATTTTTCTGAATTTTTAGCACCTCTCTCTGACACATGCAAGTGCTCTTTTAAACGATGCTCTCAGAAACATTCATATTTCACCAATATAAATATTTTGACATGTCTGCCTCATGTCCGCCGTCAGCGCTCGGAGGCGGAGGTAATTTCTGCTGCTGCAAACATTCGAGCGGAGCTTTGTGTGCCCCCGCCTGCCAATCTGCGCCTCACCTAGCGCTGATGAAATGGCGAGCGTCTGGTGATTGTGACTGATGGCTTGCTGGAAAGTGCTTGGTCTTTTCGCGGCAATGGCTTTGGCCCCGGGCGCTCTGAGCGCTCCTAAACGAGCATATCTGCCAAGTCTAATTTGAAAGTTTGCAGCGAAGACCAAGGCGCGTGCATTTAATTAAATCCGACCGGCCGGCGTGAAGGAAACCGTGTACACACACCGAGCATTTGTCTTTCTGGTGTGAAGTGTGGATAAGGAGACTAGAAGGGCAAATATTTCATTTTTACAAGGACTCAGCGGAGAGTGAAAGTCTCAGCGATCACTTATCACATACACTCAAGTAACACTTTGATGGACTTGTGTTATCCTGAGTGTCCTCAAATGCTAAGCTATTATTACTGCTACTCAAGTAGATCCGTGAAGAAAGGAATCAACTGTTTTCTCTCCTACTTCAGTTATTAGCATTTAGCAGTGGGAAACTTTCAGGGCCTTCTGGTGAAAAAAAAAGGGGGGGGACCAACTGAAAATGATCCAATCAGGATTATTTCTCTGTGGTGTTTAAGTAGACACACTCTTAAAAAGATGGTTCTTCAAGGGTTCTTTCATATAGAAAATGGTTCTGTGCCTGCCCCCCACCATCCAGCGCCATGCCAGCCAGTGCAGGAGTCTGTTAGCCGACATAACAGAACTGGCGGTTGGCTCTTTCTTCCTTCAGCTGTCCAATGACCTTGCGTTAGTGGCCACCATTCACAAAGATGCGGTGGTGCTTCACAGGTCTCAGAGGAAGCGTATGCTAACTTTCGCCCTCCTTGCGCTGGTGTCATGTGACCTGGGGGAGTCCTAACTAGAGTTGAATTGGATACAACTAGTGGAATTGGATACAACTAAATTGGAGCAAAATTGGGAAAAAATGTGAAAAAGGAAAGGTGATGTAAACAGGTAAAGAGGTAGACGTGCTCCCGTTCCAACTTTTTTGGAATGTGTTGCAGGCACTGAATTTAAAATGAGTGTATATTGACAAAAAAATTATGAACTACAAAAGTTCTGCAGTTTCCCTTGGCTGCAATTTCAATAAAGTTCTATCTATGTAAAACATTAAATGTTGTGTTTTTGCACCATATTCAATGCAATACATATCAACCAGATTTTACTAATCACTGCTTTCTGTTTTTATTAGCGTTTCACATACCGTCCTGACTTTTTGGAATTGGGTTTGTATGGGCGGATGCTGAAGCAACTGCCCTTTGGCCTCTATTATAAATGTCCTTTTCTGTTCTGTGTTAAAATTATTGCTACAGATGAAGAAGAACAAGAACACTCTGGAGTATTCATCTAATGATTCATTTGTTTGTTAGGGGTTGTGAGGTTTTAAACACAAGGCTGTAAACAGGAAAACAACAGAAAACAAAGAAGTGTTTTATTGTGCACTGTTCTGACTTTGTTTGTTGTTGTCTGCACCAACATTCCTCACTAAAGAGCAGCGTGTTTTGTAACTGATCAAAATGCTTCAGCTGGAAGAAAAAGACAATCATTTTTAGTGTGGGGTGTAGCGGGACGCAGCGTCTAGACAAGTTCACCCCCAGACGGTCAGGCTCAGTACGTGCTAGACTAGAAAACCACACACTCTCAAACACTCCCACACACTGGTTTGTGTCAGGCTAGAATAGCTCCACCCACCCTCACCACAGGCCCCAGCACTCTGCTCAGCCTACTGAGACCACTCACTCGCTAACACACACTGACACACACACACACACACACACACACATGTTGGCAGTTCACAGTCTTCATCACCCTCCTCCTGCTCTTCATCACCCTCCTCCTCGTCCTCACACTCCTCTCCCCTTCACGGGCCATGGCTCAGACACCCTGCACGGCCTGCTGGGCCTGCACTTTTCCCCAGAGACGGAGTGTAGAAAAGTCTCTCTCTGCTCTCCTCCCACTGTGTGAGTTTGGAAAGGGTCATGTAGAAGAAAAGGTTTCCCATAAGAGCGACTACACAGTGCAGCACAGTAAGTACAGGAAGTAACTGCCCCCTAAAACCTGAAAAATAACTGATTGTGCCACCCTTGGCAATAACAACTGCAATCAAACGTTTACGATAACTTGCGATGCGTCTTTTACGATCACTGTGGAGGAATTCTGGCCCACCCTTCTTTGAAGAATTGTTTTATATTGGCCACATTGGAAGGTTTTCGAGCAAGAACTGCCCGTTTAAGGTCTTTCCACCGCATGTCAATGGGATTCAAGTCCGGACTTCGACCTGGCCACTCCAAAACCTTAATTTTGTTTCTTTTGAGCCATTCAGAGGTGGACTTGCTTGTGTGTTTTGGATCATTGTCTTGCTGCATATGCCAACTGCGCTTGAGCTTTAGGTCACAAACTGATGGGCAGACTTTCTCCTTCAGGACTTTCTGACTGACAGCAGAATTCATGGTTTTATCAATTATGATAAGTCGTCCAGGTCCTGCAGAAAAAAAGCAGCCCCAGACCACACTACCACCACCATGTTTCACTGTTGGTATGATGTTCTTATGGTGGACTGCAGTGTCAGCTTTACACCAGATATAACAGGACCCATGTCTTCCAAAAGGTTCCGCCTGTGACTCATCAGTCCACAGAATATTATGCCAAAAATCTTGGGGGTCATCTAGATGTTTATTGGAAAATGCAAGATGAGCTTTTGTGTTCTTTTTGGTCAGCAGTGATTTGCACCTGGCATTTCTCCCATGGATGCCATTTTTGCCCAGTGTCTTTCTTATTGTGGAATGTACATTGACCTTAACTGAGGCGAGTGAGGCCTGCAGTTCTTTCAATGTTTGTCTGGGTTCTTTTGGTGAAACATTGGTAGGCCCACAACTCCTGGAAGATTTACCACTGTTCCAAGTTTTCTCAATTTGTAGATAATGGCTCTCACTGTGCTTCGCTGGAGTCCTAGAGCCTGTTAGATTTGAATTCATTTGTTTTGCATCTTTGTTTGAATCTGCTAAGAACGTGGCATCTTGTGCTGCTTTTTTAAGACCTTCTAGCCTGTTTCATATTGCCAGACAGGTTCTGTTTAAGTGATGCTTAGATTCATCAGGTCTGGCTTCTGGCTGTAATCATGCCTGGGTGTAGCTAGATAGACAGACAGACAGACAGACCTCTTTAGCCTGGAAGTATCTGATTGCAGATAAAGAACTGATGTGCCCATGGAAATGGTGGACTTTGATTGATTTCCAGGTCATGAACAGGAGAACGCAGGAGTGAGGAATCATGGAGGAATCAGTTATGAAATCCACCCACTGACTGAGTACTGGAATCAAAAGGCCAGAGTGTGTTTGTGTGTTTGTGTGTGTGTGTGATATTAGTTTAGCTGCTCTAATGGTGCAGAATGTGATTATGAAAAGCTGGAGGCTTCTTGCTTCTCCATTGAGAGTAAATTACTGAAAAATAGATTAGAAGGGCTGGGGAGCGTAAGAGTGAGCCAGTATGTGGTTTGTTCATATGCAACTTCTATTCACAGTGTTCTAACCACACAGGGGGCAGGGTGGTGGGGGGAGAGGAAGAAAGAAGGAGGGCTTCAGCGGAAAGCGTCGAGGCAGAGGTGCTAATGAGCGACACTGTTTCGGAAATGACACACTACCAGGTGTGCGCTCTTAAAGCAGACGGTGCCATGACCTCGACTGAATCCCTCTGGAATACCCCTTTGTACTGAGTGTCTTTGGTGAGAAGACAAAGGCTTTATGAAGGCGTTACTATCTGAAGCGGTGATCCAAGCAACTTTTTCCGATGGACACCACATCTACCTCGTCTGGTGGGCAAAGGGCCTTTATCATGTGATATGGCCTTTAATTTGTCAGTTATTTCAGATGTAACCATTGATCATAGTTTTCTTTGTGTTGCTCATGTTATTAGCATACATCTTTAATGACTTTTACCTGATGCCAAAATAAAACTTTTGCCGTTGTGGGTGGACTAACGGCACATTCCTTTCATTAAACACTATCAGTTCAGTTATAGTGGAAATAGTTGATATAGTTAACATTGGTTATTACAGAGGTAAACGACATTTGACATTTGACTTTATTGGAATGGCAAGCACAAAAATCTCAAGTGTTCATATTTTCTTCATATGTACACTACATGTGTGGACACTTGACCATCACATCCATAAGAGCTTGTCAGACATGCCATTCCAAAATCATGGGCATTAATACAGAGTTGCCCTACTTTGTGGCTATAACAGCCTCTATTCTTCTGAGAAGCTTTCTACAAGATTTTGGAGTGTGTCTGTGAGAATTTGTGCTCATTCAGTCAAAAGAACATTTGTGAGGTCAGACGCTGATGTTGGACGAGAGGGTCTGGCTCACAATCAATGTTCCAATTCCCAAATGTGTTCAGTGGGGTTGAGTTCAGAGCTCTGTGCAGGCCACTGGAGTTCCTCCACACCAAACTCTGTCTTTATGGAGCCTCTTTTTGTGCACAGGGGCTCAGTCATGCTGGAACAGGAAAGGGTCTTCCCTAAACTGCTGACACAAAGCTGGAAGCATATGATTGTCTAAAATGTCTTTGCTGTAGCATTAAAATCACCCTTCTCTGGAATTAAGGGGCCTGAAAAACAGCCCCAGCCCATTATCCCTCCTCCATCAACCTTTATTGCCAGTACTATACATTCCGGTAGGTAATGTTCTCCTGGCATTCACCAAACCCAGATTCATCCATCAGACTGCCAGGTAGCGAAGCATGATTCATCACTCCAGAGAGCACATTTCCACTGCTCCAGAGTCCACTGGTGGCATGCTTTACACCACTCCAGCTGACGCTCGGCATTGCGCATAGTGATCTTAGGCTTGTGTGCAGCTGCTCAGCCAAGGAAACCAACTTCATGAAGCTCCTGACGTGGAGTTCTTGTGCCGATGTTGCTTCTAGAGGCAGTTTGGAACACTCTAGTGTGTGATGAAAGAGAAGATTTTTATGGCAATTTTTTGTGCTGGGTAATTTTTAAGCACTCGCAAAAGCTTCGAAATCAAGTAATGCATAGCAAAATAAATAGATGAGATAAACAAAAAACAACATTCTACACCAGTTCAAACTTGAAAAATATTTTAAATCAACTTCTGCCCTATTCCACTTTTTTACAGTGTAGTTAGGGAACACAGAAATTTAGCGAGGACTGTTGTCGATTGCTTCATTCCAGTGATTTGACCCAGTAGACTAAGGGCCCACAGCTGATTTGCATCATTCGAGTTGCAGATCTGTCTGTCTAAATCTAGCAAGAGAAGAGAATGACAGCGTTCTCTTTGACATTCAGCAGCCTAGAGGATCAACTTTCCTGTTCTTAGATGCAGAGAAAGAGAGAGGGAGATGGGTGTAGATGCATAATGAATCCAGGTATCCTACTGTAACATACTGTTCCTCTTCCTGTGTCTGACATTTCTGCACCAGACTCTGTTCTCCCAGCGTTACGCTCATATTGTGAACATGCATTATGCATAAAATCTGTGCACTGAATACCAGAGGGTGCCATATATTCCACAAACGCTTCACGAAACTTTCAGCACCCTCTACACTCTTAAAACAATAATGGGTGAAATGAATTCATGTCCTCGATTTATGTTCCATTAAAGGGTCCATATCTTAAATTCTTCTTGTACTACATTTTTTTCCCTTGAGGTGCAACAGTGCTTAGAACTGAATGGGCGGGGCTAAACTGCTGCAGGCTGAATAGTTGGACATAAGTAAATGAGTTTTCTTCTCACATCACAGAAGCAATGAACTCAAAATGGGCTGTTTACGCAGCATAGCTTCCATATATGGACCGGGTAGTATAGTGCTGTGAAAAAGTATTTGCCCCTCACTTGATTTCTTCTGTTTTTGCTAATTTGTCACACTTAAATGTTTCGGACCATTCAACTCATTTTAATGTAAGATAAAGACAATGTGAGTAAACATAAAATGCAGCTTTTAAATGATCATTCCATTTTTTTAAGATTTATTCAAAACCTATATCAACCATGTGAAAAAGTAATTGCCCCCTAAACCTATTTCTGGTTTGCCACCCTTGGCACTGACAACTGCAGTCAAACGTTTGCGATACTTGCGATGAATATTTTACATTGCTGTGGAGGAATTCTGGCCCACTCTTCTTTGCTAATTTTGTTTTTTTTGTTTTTTGAGCCATACAGAGGTGGACTTGCTTGTGTGCTTTGGATCATTGTCCTGCTGCATAACCAACTGTGCTTGAGCTTTAGGCCACAACCTGACAGATGGACATTCTCCTTCAGAATTTTCCGATTGAGAGCAGAATTCACGGTTCCATCAATTATGACAAGTCGTCCAGGTCCTGCAGAAGCAAAGCAGCCCCAGACCATCACACTACTTCCACCATGTTTCACTGTTGGTATGATGTTCTTATGGTGGACTGCAGTGTCAGCTTTACGCCGGATGTAACGGGACCCGTGTCTTCTAAAAAGTTCCACCTATGACTCATCAGTCCACAGAATATTATGCCAAAAGTGTTGGGGGTCATCTAGATGTTTTTTGGCAAATGTGTTTGTGTTCTTTTTGGTCAGTTGTGGTTTGTGCCTTGCAACAGTCATATAGATGCCATTTTTTGCTCAGTGTCTTTCTTACTGTGGAATCGAGTACATTGACCTTAACTGAGGCAAGTGAGGCCTGCAGTACTTTCGATGCTTGTTTGGGTTTTTTGTGACCTCCTAGATGCGCTCTTGGTGAAACTGTGGTAGACTGGCAACCTCCTGGGAAGGTTAACCACTGTTCCAGGTTTTGTCTGTTTGTGGATAATGGCTCTCACTGTGGTTCCCAGCGCCTTAGCAATGGCTTTGCAACCCTTTCCAGACTGCAACCATTTCAATGACTTCATTTTGCATTTGTATTTCAATCTCTTTAGAACGTGGCATCATGTCTTGCTTTTTGAGACCTTCTAGTCTGCTTCACAATGCTAGACAGGTTCAATTAAAGTGACGTTTAGAATCAACAGGCCTGGCAGTAATCATGCCTGGGTGTGGTTAGTGAAATTGAACCCAATAGTCAATTGAACTTGGTTAACTAGTTGATTTGGTAGCTGTGGGGGCAATTACTTTTTTCACACAGGGCCAGTTAGGGCTGAACAGAATTTTTCCTTCAATAAATGAAATCATCATTTAAAAACAGCATTGCGTGTTTACTTAGGTTATCATTGTCTAATACAAAAGTTGTTTAATGATCTGAAACATTCAAGTGTGCCAAATATGCACAAATAGAAGAAAACAAGAAGGGGGAAAATACTTTTTCACAGCACTGTAAATGGTACGTTTTGAAACATTAACATTAACATTTCTATTACTTCAAGTGAAAAAAAAAGCAAGGGATATTTGGTTTTCCATGATATAGGCCCTTTAAGTTGACATTGCAGTACATGGTGTATTAATATGTAGCCACATTTACATTATCATAGCATTCTGGCCCATAATTCTCCCAAATAATATTAATATTTTGCAAAATTGAGTTCACTTCAAGTTTAATCTTTGTTCAGTTGTTTTTTTTTTTGTTTTTTTTTAACCTGAATGGGGAGCTGTTTTAGATGCCACCTGCCCTCCTCCACTAGGCCCCGGGGGTTTTGGTCGCTCTATTAGCGAAAGAGTGCGTCGTTTCTCTCTCTCTGCCCCTCCGAGGCGCACTCCTCTCCCGCTGTCTCGCGCCGTAAAACCCATTCAATTTGCACACCTCCCTTCTCCTCTCATCGCGCTTCCTGTGAATTACACTCCAATCCCGAAGGAACTGCCTGCATCTGTCAAATGCCTTCTGCGCTCCCTCGTTCGCTCGCTCGCTCGCTCCTTCCCTCTCTCCCTCTCTCTGTCCCAGAGCTGTCTTTCTCTGCAGTGAGCAACAGCAAACGAGTGAAGATTTATCCTCAAACACAAATACTGACATATGTGCACTCTCTTCTCCTGTCGAGCAACCCTGAGAGTAAAAAGTTCTGCATGCTAGCAATTAGCATTGCGATGCTGTTCCTTACACAAACCTCATGTACAAGTTTGACATCTTGTCTAAGCTGAAGCGCCGACTGCAAAGCGCTCAAAATAATAAGCCCTTTCCTAACTTATCCATTAATGCTCTTATGAAAGACGCTAGCTGCCTCCGTGACATTTGCTAATATCTGGGACAGGAAGACGCTTCCGTGACAGCATTTCTTCTTGTCGGGCAAAGCTACGCGCTGACAGTACATCTATTCTTAGAGCTGAATCCGTAATTCACGTTATGAGACATTCAATGATAAACAACAACAACAACAAAAAAACTTCAGTGCAGCTAGTTAGCAGAGGCTAATTAGCCTTATGAAAAGGTTATCACTGGAGTAACTAGATCCCCTGTTGTAGCTTCAAATTAGGTGTCATGAATTAATCTGAAACTTTCTTCTCATCTATTTGTCCTGTATTTTAGATAAGAACACTTTTTTTTTTTTATCCATGCATGGTATATGCATAATGCACACTGATCCACAACAATTACAATCACCAATCAGGTCAACTCGTTGTAATACAGGTCACTGGAGGTAAATGGCTGGACAAAATCTCACCAATCATATGACCTGGCATGACCTTGAGTGGTAAGGAAAGTACATGCAGCTAAGCGAGCTAGCATTTTTGAAGCCTAGTTGGAAAAAAAACTGTCTTTTATGTCTAAAAGGTTTCATTTAGAAAGGTCCTCTATGATGTCCATAGGACTGTATCAATGGGATGGCCTTTGGGTGGCCAAGGCTTTTTCTGGGGGTCCTACACTGTAAAAGCAACTTAACATAAGCATATTTTTAACAAATACACTAGAGAACATTACTTTGACATAGTCACAGACCCAGGACTGTTGTTTTGGACGGGTAGGACAAATTCATGGATGGTCCGATCCTTGAATTTTACTTCTGCAGCTGGTGGGCTATGAAACATTAATCTCAACCATGAGGCGTCTGCTATGCGTCGACCTCAGAACAGAGGAGAAAAAAACTGAAACTGAGATACAAGAAACTCACAACCCATAATAGGAAAATATTGTCTAAAATGACTATACACAAGTAATAATGTGCAATAAAAAATAATATGCTTGCAATTTTTCTCTATTATTTGGGCACAGCTTCAGATTCAATAAACCACTTCAGAGTCGGATAACAATTTGTAGTTACTGTATTTATGTAATGTTGTTAATTTATTTGGTTGCTTTACTGTTATGAACGAGCCGTATTTATGCTTCTAGTCCATATTGCGAGGTGATAATTTTTTTGTCCTATTCTGAGGTTGAAACACTTAAAACACCTCATAGTTAAGGTAATTGGTTAGACTGGAATTTTGATTATATCTATCAAAAACAGAATTTTTGAATAAGGCATGCATTTTGCTATTTTTTTGCTTTTTTATTTTTTTTGTTTTGTTAATAGAATTTCATGGGCCAATGACAAAAGTTGGTGGGCCTAATCATACCACCGCCACTTTTTACTCAAATTTTCCATTCCACCTTAAAAGGTGCAGCAGTCACAATCCAGCACCTGAACAGTGATAGGAATAAGAAGCAATGTAACTGCTGCACCATTTAAGGTGGAACAGAAAATTTGAATAACATCTACTTTCACAAATATACTAAGTCTTTTATGCACAGCATAGACAGCTTTAAAAAAAAAAAGTTGGTGGTTCTGTATTAGCAGCTAACTAGGCTCTTCAGCTTGCTTACATTTCTCAACTAAGGTTATATGAACGTTATATAAGTTATATATGGTGACTTTATATAATGAAAGTTATATAAGTTGTATATGGTGACTTTATATAATGAAAGTAATAGAAGTTATATATGGTGACCATGCTTCAATTGGGCTGTCGACACCTGCGTGAGAAATCAAAATAGTGATGGCAGCAATACAGAATAACCACTCTTATTGACTTAGCTACATGCCTGGAAATGAATGCACGTCAAAGAGACCATGCTAGCAATACGGCAATATATGGAGGACATGGAGGAAGCCTTAAAACCGAGTTGCAGTTTTGCAGAACTGACTTTTGTTTCGCTCTACTGGAGTACCTGCAACATCATGCGCTAAACTAATGCTCATGAGTGGGTGGTAGCGTTCTAATCAGCCAGTTACATGAAAGAAATGGACTATCTGGTCACTCAAGTGACCACACTGATCCCAAACAGACGCTCATGAGCTTTGCTTCTCTTTTTCCACGTCAGCTGTTTCCAGCCATTTGTGCATATGGGCAGTAGAGGAGGAAGAGCAAGATTCTTTGTAAGGCACTGGACTAGCCATTGCTGCTTTCAGTCTCTGTAGTTAGCATAGGCATTAGCATTTTCTGCTGTTATTAACTAAACTCATGCTTAAGTTCATCAAAGTGTGATAATAAAGAGTGAACTAAAGACACTGACCACTCTGGTGGCAATATCAGGATCAGCTTTAAAATAATTGTGTAAGGCTGGGCCTGAATTACTACACTGTTAGCCACCTCAGCATTATCATTTTGTCCGTTTTGAGTCTTCAGTGGAATTCTGATCTCAAATTGCTTCAGCCTTGACTGACAATGGACCATCTGCAAGCACCCTTCACACGCCTCTTTGTGTGTTCTGTTCTAGAGGAGAAGCTGGACCTCTATTCTGCTGTCCTGGCAGAAGCTAGCCTGCTGTACGCCAGCCTGAAGCAGTGTGAATTCTAGCCATGAACGCCTCATGCTAAGTGCCACACAAACCATGCTGGGCCTCCCTCATCACCTGGCACGGAAATATTACCTTCTGGGCTTCCATGCTGGCACAGCACAACGGGTCCATTTGCTAAGCAGCCTTAGCGTGTTAGCAACAAGCCTGCAGCGCTTCCGAGGCCTGGCTCAACCTTGCCGGCAGTTGCTTCCGTTCGCCTGTAATCTCAAGAGCCGTTGCCATTCAAAGCCCAGGCTGGGGTAAAGGGATACAGTTAGCCGTGACGCTAATTGGATTTGAGATGTAAAATGAATATTCAAAGCTTGGATAATTCACTCAACAAAAGAGCTATGATTCAGTTCAGTGGCTATGTTAAATGCGACCTGCCTGTATGAAGATAAATTAACACTTTATTTGAAGGCTACCTACATAGTGACGTCATTTCATACGCATAAGCATTGAGTAATGTATTTATAAAGCAATGCTTATGTATTTATGAACCGCTTATGCCAGTAATCATAAGATGCCATTAGCTGAAGTGAATGACATCGTATTGACTTGAACTCATGTAGAACTACATAAAATTGATTCAATTTCTAAACAAGATGTCCTTTTAAGGGACCATGACTTGGGAATGATGCTTCATAAAAGTGTTATAAATGGAACAAGGTCCCTTATGTTAATGCAATGTCATTTACTGCATATAACATCTCATGTTGTCTTAGGGTTACTAGCATAAGCTGGTCATAAATACTCAAATGTTGCTTCATAAATATGTTATTCAGTGCTTATGCTTATGCGTGTACCTATATGGGCAGCCTTCAAAAAAGTGTTGAGTATTAAAAAGTATTCAGATAATTACTCCAGATAATTTCACGTCTAGGGGTAGGGTGTCCCGATTTTTGTTGAGATAGAGGGGTAGGGCGAAGTGTTAGGACTACATGAGCCTCCAAATGGAGGTTTTTCAGAGACACACTCCAAACGGAGTGTTATGAGAAAAACAGAAAAACGAGCAAGATGGCTGTACAAGTGACCAAACAAACAACAAATGTGAGTATTTTCTCCGTTAAAAATGATTAAAACCATTGTATTGTCTTAGTTTAATATTGTTTCAATGTATTTTGGCCCTTTTCTTCATAATAAGTAGTATGCTGATGTCTCAGTTGCTAGCTAGCTAAATTTCCCGTTCCACCTTAAATGGTGCAGCAGTACTGACATCTGAAGTGCCAGACTGTAACTGCTGCACTATTTAAGGTAGAAACGGAAAATTCGAACAAGAAGCTGGCGAATAGCTGACTTCAGCTTCATATCACTGAAGAATTAGGGGTGGGCGATAATAAATGATTGTCATCCCTCCCTCTTTGAAGGCATTACGATGCCCTAAATGTAACTAAAGCCCAGCAGTGAGGAGCTGAACTTTACCCTCCTCTGCTGTCACTGCAGACTGTCAGGGTCACCTACAGACCACCTTCAGTAGCCTGTTAATGAAGTAATGCTCTTTTTTATTTGAGGGTTGTCCCAACTCAGTTCCAAGGGGCAAGGTGACACTCGAAAAGCAAGGCGTAGGGGTAAAAATAAGAAATGAGATTAGGCCTTAGCACTCATTTTAGCATACAGACACAGGAGTTAAACCCGGCACCGACAATAAATTTTGCTGAGAAAGTAAACACACCAGATTAAAGTTATTAGTCATTTCACTACCATTAGCTGGCTAACAATACTCGCTTTAATGGAGGCGTCCCAACATTCTGGCTCAAATGTGAATAACCCTGGCTGCTACTGCTTGTAGCACATCACAATTTCCTATACCTTCATGATATGCCAGAAGAGGCGCTGTCCAACATTTACACCAGTAAATCTCACCATAGTGGCTTCTGTCTTATCCCTGTAA
>JAILXH010004234.1:0-10984 GCA_023558415.1 Piaractus mesopotamicus | reverse complement strand
GACCTTTCCAGCATCACGGCTCTTGGCTCTGAGCTTGTTGACCTGAGACTCAGCAATGTCAGCGCGCTCCTCAGCCTCCTCCAGGTCATGCTGCACCTTCCTGAGCTTGGACAGGTGGCCATTGGCTTGTTCCTCCTAAATGTGCAATTATAGAATGTTTGCAGTGTTATCGTGATATTTTTTGAGGTGATGCTCAAAATAATTTATCAAAGCCATTATGTCCTGTTGTAACATGCTTGACCCACCGCTTCCTCAGCTTGTCTCTTGTAAGCTTTGACCTTCAGCTGCAGCTTGTCAACCAGATCCTGTAGCCTGTTGATGTTCTTCTTGTCCTCCTCAGTCTGCAAATCACATAATTATTTTAGTTAGTTTATATTTTGGTGTGAACATTACCCTCATGTTTTGACATGGATGGAATTTATGCATACTTGGTAGGTGAGCTCCTTCACTCTTCTCTCATATTTGCGGACACCCTTAACAGCATCAGCTCCCCTTCTCTGTTCAGCCTCAACTTCAGCCTCCAGCTCACGCACCTGGAAGAGTTCATACATGAAAAAATCATTAATGTGTCTACAGTGAAACTAACATCACTGGCAGTGATTCCAGTGGAAATTACCCCCTCTTTGAATTTCAGATACTGTAGCTGAGTGTTCAGTAAACATTAGCTTCTGAGTATGACTTACCCTGGACTCCAATTTCTGGAGTTGTTTCTTTCCTCCTTTCATGGCCAGATTCTCAGCCTCATCCAGGCGGTGCTGCAGGTCCTTGACTGTGACCTCAAGGTTCTTCTTCATCCTCTCCAGGTGAGCGCTGGTGTCCTGCTCCTTTTTGAGCTCTTCTGCCATCATGGCAGCCTGAGAAGGCAAACAAATTTTTGAGATCTAGATTTTGGAGTACATCATCAAACTAATAAAACTAAAGACTAATTAACCCCTTAAAATCCCAGGCTTTTTACATACTAAGATTTATCATTCAGTAACTACAGGGCCTTCAATGCAGACTGGCTGAGCTATTCTTAGGTGATAAACGTGTGCAATAAAACTTTAGGCTAACTGGAGGGCTCTGGCTTTTTATAGGGGGTTAAGGGAAGTCAAGCACTCACATCAGTGATTGCTTTCTTGGCCTTCTCCTCTGCATTTCTTGCTTCCTGCACAGTGTCATCAACCTCACTTTGAATTTGAACAAGGTCAGCCTCAAGTTTCTTCTTGGTGTTTAGCAGACTTGTGTTCTGTGAGAAATAATGTAAGTCATTACTAATGATCTTGATTAGATATGTTCATTTTTTATATTTATAACAAGCCACAGTTTTAGTACCTGAGAGTGCAGCAGTCCAACACGCTCAGTGGCATCCACCAGCTCTTGCTCGGCCACCTTGCGACCTCTCTCTGTCTGCTCCAGAGCAGCTCTGAGCTCTTCAATCTCTGCCAACATCAGAGTGTTCCTGCGCTCCACCATGGCCACCTGTTCCTTCATGTCTTCTTGTCCTCTCAGAGCATCATCAAGGTGCAGTTGGGCATCCTGTGGATCAGAAAACAATAGAATTTACAGTGTTTATCAACATACTGCGTTGAGTTCTACTGTGAACCCCATTCACATATATGAGTTCACCGTGGAAGCATACTGTCAACTAAAAAAGACACAGCTAGATCTACATTGTGACAGATCACCAGAAAATACTATATCTGCTATCATAGTGCGTAGGACAATGCGTTTCAGACATGGGCCATGATAGTGTCTTGAAACCTGTGTATTGAAGTTAACATGGGCAGTTAGGAGATTATATAGAGCTCATCAAACAAAGGTTCCCCGAACTATGTCTGAAAAGGGCTTTTACCTTGAGTTGTCCCTGCACATTTCTCAGTTGTTTCTGAGCCTCGGCCGCCTGCCTATTGGCATGGCTCAGCTGAACCTCCATCTCATTGAGATCTCCCTCCATCTTCTTCTTAATCCTCAGAGCATCATTCCTGCTCCTGACCTCAGAGTCCAGAGTGCTTTGCATGGACTCAGTTACCCTCTGGCTGTTTCTCTTGATCTGCTCAATTTCCTCATCCTTCTCTGCAAGCTTCCTGTCAATCTCACTCTTGACCTGGTTGAGCTCAAGCTGGACACGAAGAATCTTGGACTCCTCATGCTCCAGAGTACCCTGGAAGAGAATGATGTTCAGTTTTCTTAAGGAAAATGGTGATTCATAATAAAAAAAAGTGTTAACATGAGTACTGCATAAATTGAACTGAATCATCCTAGCATACTATTTTACCTCAGCCTCTTCCAGGGCGGTCTGAATCTCTGCCTTCTCAGTCTCTACTGCCTTCTTGGCCTTCTCCAGCTCATGAATGCTCTTTCCAGTCTCACCAATCTGTTCAGTCAGGTCTGAGATCTCCTCTGTAACAACGGCAAAACACAGTGTAGTTTGAAATAAACATTAATTTATTTCTAACAAAATGTTGTCATATAAGTTGAATATTAAATCATCTTTTTAAAATACTTTTAAATATCACAGGAGCATGGTAACATACGTTGCAGATTCTTGTTTTCTCTCTTGAGGGTCTCCAGTTGGTCAAGAGCTTCCTCATAGGAGTTCTTCATCTTGAAGAGCTCAGTGCTGAGAGCACGAGCCTCCTTCTGGGCTCCCTCCAGCTCTGCCTGGCCTTCCTCATACTTCTGCTTCCATTCTGCCAGCACCTTTGGTAGATATGCAATCCTCATTTCATAAAGACTGATGTTCAGGTAATATGAATAGACTATGCATCACTAAATTACTCAGACAGTTTACCTTGTCAAAGTTCCTCTGCTTCTTGTCAAGGTTGGCAGCCAAGGCATTGGCTCTTTCCACATCAATCATGAGGTCCTCTACCTCACCCTGGAGTCTCTGCTTGGTCTTTTCCAAAGAGGCACACTTGGAGTTCACAGCCTCAATTTGTTCTTCAGCCTCCTGCAGACGCTGTGCCAGCTTCTTCCTGTTAAAAATTACATTCATTTCAGACTCGACTCTCGACTGTATTCATTTTAGTGTTGTGAATATCTAGTGTCAATCATGATAGCCTCCTTTGCCCCTACTTTGCCTCCTCAAGCTCCTCAGTGCGCTGGATGGCATCAGTTTCATATTTAGACCTCCACTGTGCAACCTCGCTGTTGGCCTTGGACATTGAACGTTGAAGCTCAGCCTTTGCTTCCTGCTCCTCTTCAAACTGCTCCCTGAGAAGGTCACAGTCATGACGGGCAGACTGCAAACCATGGGCCAGGGCGTTCTTTGCCTGCGAAGCACAAAAGACAATGTTTCTTTGAGCCATTAATTAATTTAAGATATCAGTTTTTTGTCATCTTTTTCATGAGGTATCATTTCATGATGTTGTTACCTTAACTTCCTCTTCAATCTGTCTCTTCAGTTCATCAATTTGTTGAGTGAAAGCCTGTTTGCCTCTGGTCAGCTGAGAAATCAAAGACTCCTTCTCTTCCAGCTGGCGTCCAAACTCACCTGCACAGCGTTGAAAATATATGATTTTCAGTTATCTCCATGAAACTATAAACATTACATGTTACTTAGTAATCTGGGTATATAGAACTTCAAAATGAGTGACTATGGCAGGTATGGCAATAAATGCTACTGCACCACGACATGTATGTCACTGAATGCTCAGTTACCATTCTCAGTCTGGAACCTGGCCCTCTGAGCACTGAGGTCATTGATTTGGCGCAGATTCTCATCATTTTTGGTCTTGATTTCACTTAGTTGATCCTCAAGGGTTCTGCACATTTTCTCAAGATTTGCCTGTCAATTAAAAAATGATTACTATTTTAATGCCACCCTCAGAATATTCTAACTATATGTGCTTTTTAATGATATTCATTTATTTAGTGGTTTTTTAATGCTCAATGCAGACCTTGGCTTTAGCAACAGCCTCCATGTTGCTGGAGAGATCATCAATCTCCATTTTATATTCACTCTTTTCTTTCTCAAGCTTCTGCTTGACACGCTGGAGGTTGTCGATTTGTTCTCCAAGCTCAGCCACGCTGTCTGCCTGCTTCTTGCGCAGGGCGGCAGCAGTTGCTTCATGCTGCAGGGTGGCCTCTTCAAGATCGCGACGCAGCTTCTGGAACTCAGCCTCCCGCTTCTTGTTCATCTCAATCTGAGCAGCAGTTGCTCCTCCAGCCTCCTCAAGCCTCTCACTGATCTCCTCGAGTTCTCTGGAGAGATCAGCTCTCTGCTTCTCAACCTTGGCACGAGCAGCACGCTCAGCCTCAATCTCTTCCTCTAGCTCCTCAATACGGGCCTATGAAGCAACCCACAAATGTTATTTGTTAGACTAAAAATGTTATAATTCGGTAAAAAAAAATCTCTCTCAGTTGTCATTATCACAAAAAGAATGCATTATTACCTGAAGTTCCTTGATCTTCTTCTGAAGCTGAGCACCCAGAGATTGCTCATCCTCAATCTTGCTAAGAAACTGGCTTATTTCAAAGTCTTTCCTGAGAGAATTTAACAGAAACATTGTTATACAATATATAGAGATATTTTTATGACAAGTAAGAAAAAAGAATTATTTCTTACTTATTCTTACTCTGAAATACATAATGTATTGAACATTTAATTTGAATAATGTTAAATAAATTGCAATAACCAGGATGGAGTTGTTTATAATTTGCATTTTTGAATTACTTTTTTAGCTTCTCCTCAGATTGTTGTTTGTCATTCTCCAGGTCCATGATGGATTCTTGAGCCAGCTTCAGGTCACCCTCAAGCTTTCTCTTGGCTCTCTCCAG
Organism: Piaractus mesopotamicus; assembly: GCA_023558415.1. NCBI lineage: Eukaryota > Metazoa > Chordata > Actinopteri > Characiformes > Serrasalmidae > Piaractus > Piaractus mesopotamicus. The sequence continues at coordinate 6,223 of JAILXH010004234.1, read as the reverse complement.
GTCCATACGGAGCTTCTTCTCTTGCTCAAGAGAGCCCTCCAGCTGTACAAGCACAATATTTGCTTAGAATTAAACAGAATTAACTTGTGAGTAATCCAGTTTGATGACTGTGTCATGTAACTCACATCATCCACTTGTTGCTCAAGCTTAGTTTTAGACTTTGTCAGAGTGTTGACTTTGTCCTCCTCTGCCTGGAGATCATCAAGAGTTTGCTGGTGTGCCTCTTGGAGGGCTTTCTTCTCCTTTGTGAGCTTAGCAATGCTCTCATCTTGAGCTGCCATCTCCTCAGTGAGGTTCTTGACCTACAATTTTTGTTTTTCATGCATTGTTAGAAAATAATTTAAAGTGAAATCAGATTTGAGAACAGTTTATTTCTTTGCCATCTAGTAAGCAGCACTGACCTTGTTTTCAGTGGCATGTTTCTCCTTCTCCACTTTAGCCAAGGTAAGCTCCAAGTCATCAATGTCCTTCTTGAGCTCAGAGCACTCGTCCTCCAGTTTCCTCTTCTTGGCAGTGAGCTCAGCATTGATTTCCTCCTCATCCTCCAGTCTCTCAGTTGTCTCTTTGAGTTTAGCTTCAAGCTGAATTTTGCTCTTGATCAGACCCTCACATCTCTCCTCAGCATCTGAAAGATTTTCAGCTTCCTATTTACAGCAAAATAATTAGCAAAAAAGAAATTGTTAGCTACAAACCAGATTTAAAACTCTAATAATCATGCTTGGACAATTTATAATTTTAATAGGTATTTTAGAAAAAAATACTTACAGATGCCACTTGAAGCTGCAGGTCATTCTTCTCCTGCAGCAGAGACACCATCTTCTCCTCAAGCTCCTTCTTTTTGGCCTCAGCTTTGGCCAAGTCTTCCTTGCATTTGGCAAAGTCCTCTTTCATGGTGGCCAGCTCCTTCTCAGTCTCAGCACTCTTCAGGAGAGGCTTGATCTTGTAGTACACCTTCATCCATGGCCAGTGTTTGACATTCATGAATGAGCGGATGTTGTACTGGATGGTATAAATGGACTCCCTGGATAATAAAAAACACTTCATTCTGCCACTGTTCTACGGACTGTTTAAGGTAGAGACCACCATGGGTAACAGCATGTGTTAGAACTTCTACTGACATTAAGTGAACCTTCACATTTTCTGTTAAATGTCAAGAAACATGTACAGTAACAGTCATTGGTACTGTTTAGATCACTGTCTTTTTAAAATACCTCCTCTCCATCATCTTTACAAACTCTCTTCTCATGAGGTAACCACGGCAAACAGCCTGAGTCATTGTGACCAGAGCAGCCAGTTTCTCATCTCGCATCTCTTCAAGAGTACCCAGCAAACCAGCTTTGAAGAACACCTGAATTGAAAAGAAATTAATTACTACGCTGAGCCCTCCACTGGATATTGCATGCTGAGTCTTTTAACTTTTTTTTACAGATGAATATTCACCTTAGTGTGTCCAAATCTATACTGGTCATGGTCGATATCAATGGATCCTAGAAGCTTCTCACAGGCCTTCTTGTTGTCAATAAACTGACCCTCAGGGATGACACTGGCATTCAGCACTTTGTATCTGTGAAAAAGCAGGTTTTAGCTCTTTTTTTTTTTTATAAGAAATGAAAGCAACAGCCTTATAGTTTTTTTTTACAGATTTATTTACCTTTGTTTGAAGTCCCCATAGAGGATTCTGCTGGGGAAACCTTTTCTGCAGATTCTGATACCCTCCAGCACACCGTTACATCTCAGCTGGTGGATAACCAGGAAGTTTTCCATGAGACCTATAAAAACAATTTCAGTAAATATTCATAAATAATCCACAATACGGTATATAATGAAACTTCCCTCTCAGTTCAGCTTTAAGTGTTGATCTTTACCTGGAGTTTTAGACTCGTTGGGAATCAGGCAGCGCACAAAGTGGGGATGAGTGCTTCTCAAGTTGGTCATCAGCTTGCCCAAGTTCTCCTGTAGAGTGGACACATTATTGGCATTCATTTTCTCATTGGTGAAGCTAATGCACATCTGCTCCAAATGGTATTCACATATTAAATAGAACTGCTTTTTTTTCTATATATGACTTCATAACTATAACGTACCCTAAACTGTGAGGACACAGTCTGCATGGAACCACCCTTCTTCTTGCCTCCCTTCTTGCCACCACCACTCTCTGAAAAAATTTGTTAAAAAAGCATATTGCATAATTTTTTGTCAGGCAACTATATATTTTAGTATTTAGTAGTACTTCTGGATAAAAAGAAATTACCTTCAACAACAGGTGGGTAGAGGGTAGACAGCAGTTTAACAGAAGACTTCTGGTACAGCTGCAAAACAGACTCGTTCAGTGGGTCCTTGTTCTTATCCAGCCAGCCACTGATGTTGTAGTCCACAGTACCGGCATAATGAACCAGAGAAAAGTGGGCTTCAGCTTTGCCTTTGGCAGGCTTTGGCTTTTGGAAAGCATTGCACTTTCCAAGATGCTGATCGTAGAGCTTGTTCTTGAAACTGGTGTCTGTTGCCTTGGGGAACATACACTCTTCTTCAAGGATGGAGAAGATACCCATGGGCTGTTCGCAGACGAGAAGTCATTGAAGAAAATGCATTTGCTTGCATGGAAATCAGATATAGTGTCACATGTAAGCATAAATGTATATGTTCTACTTACTTTCTCAATGAGCTCAATGCAAGCAGCCAAGTCCATGCCGAAGTCAATGAACTCCCAAACGATGCCCTCCTTTTTGTATTCTTCTTGCTCCAGGACAAACATGTGGTGGTTGAAGAACTGCTGCAGTTTCTCATTGGTGAAGTTGATGCACAGCTGCTCCATGCTGTTGAACTAGAGAGAAATAAAATAAAAACAAGTCAGTGGTCACCTTCATTTCATCAGGTTCTGCTAGTGATGAGATTAGCAAAAATATTACGTACATCAAAGATTTCAAATCCAGCGATGTCCAGCACACCAATGAAGAACTGTCTAGCTTGTTTTGTGTCCAACATCTGGTTGATACGTATGACCATCCACAAGAACATTCTCTCATAGATGGATTTGGCTAAGGCACTCACAGCATTGTACACCTAAAAGAAGAGTAAATGTAAAATGTAATTCAGAATTCAAGACATGTTATCCAAGTCGTATTCCTTTTTTGTAGTAAACGTAAATATTACCTGTGGCACAGTCTGGCCCTTTGTCACAAACTCATTTCCGACCTTTACTCTAGGGTAGCATAAAGCCTTCAGCATATCAGCTGAGTTTAAGCCCAGAAGATAGGCAACTTTGTCGGCCTCTGTTAAGAGCAGCAAAATTACACACAGTCAGTACCTGTGTTCAGTTGATCACAATGACCAGGGCATTTGTATGTTTTTAACAACAACAACAGAAAGAAAACATACAGAATAACAGCCTCACCTTCTGTGCCGTCTGGCTCAGCCTGCTCCTCACGCTGCTTCTGCTTGAACTTCATGTTACCATGATGGAGAACAGCTCCAGTAAATTTATAAATGCTGAGCTTCTCCTCAGGACTGAAGCCCAGAATGTCAATAGCCGTCTAAACCATGAAGATCAACATTAGCATCAAACTAAGTACAAATTGAGGAATTCTCATTTCAGTTCGAGAGCCTCTTACATCTGTGGCAACCAACTCCTCCTTGTCGTCAATGCTTGGCACTGTGATCTGACCCTGACTGCACATGGGGAAGTCATAGGGATTGGTGGTGATAAGAGTCATTTCTGTGAAACAAGAATTTCATTTCAAACTGAGTCACAGAGAGGTTGGGCCAAACAGAGGGAAAATGAATACATTCTGAAAATGTTCATACCGATCAGCTCAGGCTTATGGTTGGTCATCATCTGGTAGAAGATGTGGTAGCCTCTCTCATCTGGAAGCTGAAATGTTACTCTAGACTTCTCCAGCAGATCTGTTTAGAAAATGTGCCCATGTTACCATCTTATTATCAAAATACAATGCGATAGAATTCTAAAAATAAATGCAATAATCAGTCCTTATACTTACAAGTTTCAATGTCAGCACTAGCCAGTTTGCCAGATGTGCCGAAGTGAATTCTGATGAATTTACCCTTTTAAGGACAAAATAAATGTTTTTAGCATCACAAAGAATCTATACTGAAAATGTCTAAATGCTTTATCAGTTTGCCAGTAGTGCATTTTAGGTAGCAATTTAATTAAAGCAAATCTCATCAAACTTAATAGAATTGAACTTACAAAACGAGAGGAGTTGTCATTTCTCACAGTCTTGGCATTACCATAGGCCTCAAGCAAAGGGTTGGCAGCAATGATCTGGTCCTCAAGAGATCCCTGGAACCCAAAAAACTTCATTTTAAGCCAGTGCTTATGAAGTTTTTATTCAGGTAGAAGACTTAAAGCTTTTTCTTAGATACGTTTTTATTGTTACAGTAACGTTCTTTTACTGAAGTAAGGCAGGATATTATACACAGTTAATATGTTTGTCCAAAGCGAAACTGTGTCTGCCTTTATACGACCTTTAATGGAATGAATTCGGAAACTGAAAATAAAAAGCAGCTCAGTTTTTACCTGCATTTTGCCAGGACCGGACTCCTTTTTCTTCTCACCCTGCACTGCAACTGTGGCAAAGTACTGGATGACACGTTTAGTGTTCACAGTCTTTCCAGCACCAGATTCTCCACTGGTTTACATGAGATGATAAACAGATAAGTATTGCTCAAAAACAAAGCTGCTGCTCATGTAATTACTTGCAAATTGTCATAGATACTTACGTAATCAGGACAGACTGGTTCTCCCTGTCTGTTAGATCAAAATATAGCAATGTGTCACATTCCTTAAATGTATAATTTGTTTTCTTTTCAGAGCTATCCTTCTCAGAACTCTTCATATGTTATATCTTACCAGTGAGCATGAACTGATAGGCATTGTCAGAGACAGAGAAGATATGGGGTGGGGCCTCCATGCGCTTTTTGCCTCTGTAGGCAGCCACCACTTCTGCATCATACACTGGGAGCCACTTGTAGGGGTTCACAGTAGCGCAGAACAATCCAGAGTAGGTCTGAAGCAGATATGAATAGATATTATTAAGTTGTAACAGTTATAAGAAACTGTCATCACAGGATTTCTTCAGCTTGAAACACTGTCATATAATAAATCAGCTGTTTTGGCACTGGCCTGTGTAGACATGCTGTTTGTTATAACTTACGTAGATCATCCATGCTGCATAACGCTCTTTGAGGTTATATAGCACAGAGGCTTCATTGAGATGGGTCATCATGGCCATGTCCTCAATCTTGTCAAACTTTGGAGGATTCATGGGGCTGACGTCATCCTCCTTAACTGTTCTCTCCTATTAGAGAATGACATAGTTTTTTTTTATATATAGAAATTAGGAGCATTAACATCAGAATAAGTTACATTCCGGTATTAATTCTCACCTCCTTGGTGTTGAGCACTTCAACGGTGACTTTGCCACCATCTCTGCTCTTGATTGTAGCCTTAAGGTACAGCTCTTTTTGATCAGCTACATAGCAAGCAGTCTTTGCATCAAAAGGCTTGCTTTGAGCCTCAATTCTCTCCTTCTCAGGCTTACGGAGGTAGATGGCAGCCTTGCCATAAACGGCCATCTCAGCGTCCGTACTCATGGTGGCAGCTTACTGAACAGAAGAGGATTCAGAAATTACACTTAACCTGACAAGTTCATTACATTCTAAACTTTACGTTCCTTTGATGAATCTATAATTTAAGTCCATATGTATGTCAGAACTAAATGATGTACATCAGCAAAATGCCTCAGATCCTTTTTTTCTTGATATCATATGAATTTTACATGCATTGCATTAAATACTGTATTAACTTAGTGTTAAACTACAGTCTCCTTATTCTAGACTTGAGTCTCAAAGTATTCCTACAATTACTTCATCATGTAGTCGTCAGTCTCCTCAGTATTACAAATATGGCATTACATATCTACACTGACAGAAAAAAGGTCCGGTTTTTTCAAGTACAGTGTATATGTAGCCTCAACAGTCTTACAATCAAATTGTGTATGTTAAAGTTTTAATGGTACACCTTTATTCACGTTCCCAAAGAAAAATGCAATTTTTTTGCTATTTGGTTACGTATAAATAAATAAATAAATAAATAAACTAACATAAAGCTGAGAGTTAAAACAGGGTGCATGTAGTTAAAAAAAAACTTTTAAAAAAACTACAACGGAACATGGAACAATATGTTCCCTAAATAAAGGTACCAAAG
>JAILXH010004203.1:0-19461 GCA_023558415.1 Piaractus mesopotamicus | reverse complement strand
ATCAATGATTTATAAAGGTAAATCAGGAAAATTAACAAGGCTGCCCAAACTTTCCCACCCCACTGTATGTATATATTTTCAAGCAGGCAACTTTAACATATATTTAAAGCAGCTTTGTAAGGGCTGCCTCATGCTGGGTTTTTACACATCTGCTTTCCACAAACTGTGCGTGTGTGCATGCACGCACCTTTTTGTACATGTTTGCATGTCTGCATGCAAGTGAGTGGACAAGCAAGAGAGAGACTGGTGACTGTATTACTGTAAAGTACATTTCTCAAGTATGTGTGATTTGCTCATAGGTATGTGTTGCCTGGTATTTGTGGTTTGAACTTCGTGCTGCACAACTCTCTTGGAGGGGGAGGGGTGGCTTCTCTAAGGAGTGACCCTCAGGTACTGCACACACAAACACACAGCCATTAGCAGACATACTCACATGTCTGTTAAAGAACAGCTAAACAAGAACACATTTATTCCAACTGTGGAAAAAGACAAACACTATAAAACCAACAATTTCAAGCATGTAAGAAATGGGTTTTTGGTACAGTTGATAGAATGGGTAATTTAATCAATTAATTTGATATGTAGACACATTTTAGGACATTTTGGGTAATGTAACTGTCCTTGCAACATTTTAATACAAAAACATGCAAAGTAAATATAAAAACATTCAAACAGCTTTTAAAGGGCCCATTTTTATGACACAGAAAGCAGATAGCTGGCCAGACTCTAGTCTCGCTGGGCCAGACATGATCTCGTAACGAGAATACACATCTGGGGACAACTTGTTAAACATTTGGTGAAATCTAATGCTAACAAGGGTATGCCCCTCTAAACCCCACCTCGAAATTCCTCTAGTCCCAAGTACAATTGATAACACAAGCAAAACAAGCTAGCTTTCGACGCTGTCGTTAGTTAACATAGCTTTTTTTTTTCTTTGCAAGAGCTAGTGTTAATTTTTACTGCTCCACACACATCACACAACTTCATGCTTATCTAGAGATTTTGGGGGGGCTTCTTTCGCCATGCTAACCTACGATACATTCATGGGATACTGACAGGCTTTTGTTGTCGATTGTTTGGACAGTGTCCCCTAGCTTGGTCCTTGTGAAAGTCTATGTCCCATCCCCCACATTTAGCCAAAAATTTCTCATGGTCCCTGGATGTTTTTGTTGTGAGATTATTTATGGCCTGTCAAGACTAGCCACACTCTAATTTAAAATTAATAATTACTTCAGATTTGGTTATATAGTTGTTTCTCCCTTCATCATGAAAATGAAGTTGTTTTGAAGCTCTGTGTATCTAAAACGATACAGTGACATATTGCATGTAACTCTAAAATGAAAACAGAACACACATGGAGGACCATGGGTTATTAACATGACTTCAGAGTGCACTGCTTATTTCCTTTGAAACAATGTTATATTTCTCTTCCTGTCAGGGAAAAGCTTATGGACAAATGTTGCTGGACTACAGATTGACTGGCCTGCCTGATCTCACATCACTAGTAGACTAAGGAAAGAGGGTGCTGTGAGGAAATGTAATAAATACAATAAACATTCAAATAAAAAGGACAAAAGAAAATTGTGAACTAATTCAAATGTACATAAATGATTTTTAAAATCTAATTAAAAAATAAAATGTTTTATTATTATAATTACTGTGAATATATGGATATTTCTTACTGAGGTTATAAGAACTTGTGTCGAAAGCATTTTCAGCTCCAGTTCACACACAGTTTGATGGTTTTCAAACACCTGATTCTTCCTTTATGAATCAGGTTAAATCAGATCAGGTATGTAGGTAAAGCAAGAAATGGTTAAGGGCAGTGGTTCACCAGGACTGGAGCTGAAAACCCCTGCACTATGTCCATTTTCAGACATATCCACCTGCTACTGAGTTGTAAGGAAATTACTTGTACTTACAGCTAGTGCAATTGGACCACTATGATGGTCATGGCTAAAGGTTATTTTAAATCAGAAGCTTAAACTGCCAATATGATGAAGCAAATGCTGTATTTAGGATGGTTTGTTTGATCGGCTGTTTCATGTTTTGAGAGGTGTTGTCGCCACTTTGGCAGTGGTTGTTAACAGGATTTTGAGAATAGTAGAAAGCCTATTGACAGAATTGCTTTTGTAGCTCTGCTGAGTTCTCTTAAGTTGTCCACATGCTCCAGAGGTGACACTGGAGCCATAAACCTTTGAAGTCTGGAGTCGCTACCTACTCTTGTTACTTACGGCTCCTGTTGACACAGGAAGTGAAGGAGCAGGAGGGTGGGGGAATGTGTCTGTGTGCGCCTAAGTCAACCTAATTGTTGTATTGGTCTCATGAAAGAAATGTGAATAACTCATTTATCAACTGCCCACAGACAGATTCAGCATTTTGTCATTATGCGGAGAGCGCCTTGGCCTCATTTCAATGCATCAGGAGTAAGCACAGCACACACACACTGATGCAGAGTGGATTCACCCTTCAAAATTCACACATTTATCACACAGCCTTGTTCAGCTGACCCATGCAAACACTGGGATGCCGACAGACGAAAAGCAGCGAAGACAAATATCTTGTCATTTATCACCCACTGTCTTTTTAGAACCCTGCATGGTGCTCAACCCCAAGGGTCCAGAGTAATCCCCACTAAATATTCAGCCTTTACTCCTCAATGGGAGCCCTTTGTTGCCACCAAGACAAACTGATTTCTCATCTTGTCAATCTTCACTCTCCCACCAGTCCAAAGAGGCACGGGGGTGGGGAGAGTGCCCATGCACACGCGTGAGTGAGAAAAGCATTGGAGAGAAATCTGCGTTTTTCTTAACATTCTAACTTACAACTTAAAAGAAATATTCTTATTTTACACTTTATTTTCTTTATATTTTGGCAGAATATGAACTAAAGGAGAACTTAACAACTGATGACAAGGTTAACAACAAGCTTTAGGCTTCTACTGCAATAGGCAGTTACTTACTTCATCAAATGCCATTCGTATGTTTGTTGCAAGATTAAATTTTTAGTTACAGTTTCATTCTGACCACATTTTTCTCTGTTCTTTCATACTTGTTCTGTAGAAGCCGTCTTTCCACTGGAAGGGATGGAAGATAATTAGAACCATATGGAGAACTAACTCACTTACAATAGAAGCAAAGTACGGCGAACTAGCTCAGGCGGACCAGAGATGAGTAGAATATTCTCAAGTAAAAGCCTTGTTACTTCAGTTTAAATGCTGCGTTAAACTATCGGGTAAAAAATAAATAAATAAATAAATACCCCAAGTATTGCATTCCCTATGGAACTCCAGTGGACCTTACATCCAGCATCTCAATGTGAATGTCTAAAACAGAACTGAATACAAAATAGTTCCTTTATTCACACGGTTGCAAAAGGAATAATTTAAAAAAAAATCACAGTCATAAAATTTTTACTTGGTCTGACACTGATGTACTTTGTTTTTCCTACATGTCACTAGAGGAAACCCTGAGTTTCAGGTGAAACTTAAAGATGTCTAAGTGCTCTTATTCCAGCCCATTTACTGAAGCAACCCTGTAGGCAAGTTTAATGCTGAATATATGATACAATTCTCATTCTTTGTTTCCAAGCTGACTTGTCTACAGACACTTTTTAGAGACTAACATTCTGACTTGAGTTTGGATGTAGTATTGTAATATGGAGGCAGTAGCGTAGGTTTGATTTCCACATGTTGTTTAGTAAATCAACCTGACTTTTAAATGATGTTTAATTACTGTTATGATGTAGAATTTGCTTTTGACTTCAGATATGACTTTAGATATGACTTTGAATTAATAAACAAGGTAACGTTAAATCTGACTTGCACATGATGTTTAGCTACTTATCTGATGTAGGCTGTTTCTTTGGTGATGTCTTCAGAGAAAAGACTTTAAAATACTTCCTCACAAAATCTGTTTTGAGGTAGTCTACTGTATGTCAGCCAGACTTCCATGTTTTTTGAGGTACACTTTGTTTCTGAGCTTTCTGTGTGACTTGTCTTCAGACACAAGACTTTAAACTAAAATACTTCTTTAAAATACTTTGGTTTCTATGTCAACCAGACTTCCACATGGTGTGTTGAGCTACATTTTTGAGGTACACTGTTTCTAAGCTGATTTGTCTTAAAACATAAGACTTTTGACTTTAAATATTCTTTGGTTTGGAGGCAGTATTGTAGTTTTGAGGAAATGTATTATATGTTAACCAGATTTCCACATGATGGTTGGCTTCTTATCTGGTGTAGGCTGTGTCTCTGCTGATTTGTCTTCAGAGACAAGACTTTAAACTAAAATACTGCTTCTAAATCTTCAGTTCGGAGGCAGTATTTTAGTTTGGAGGTAGTGTATGGAATGTCAGCCAGACTTCCACATGGTGTGTTGAGCTGACTTTACGAGGTACACTGCTTCTGAGCTGATCTGTCTTTAAACATGAGACTTATGACTTTAAATGTACTTCAGTTTGGAGGCAGTATTGTAATTTGGACAGACAATCCTAAATCAGCCAGACTTCCATTGTTGTTGGCCTACTTTTCTGTTGTAGTCTTAAAACAGACTTAGCTGGGGTTTGGTGGCTGCATTGTAAATTGCGGAAGGTATTGTAAATTAGCCAGCTCATTATTTTGTTAAACTTTTTGTGTTTAGACTTTAACTTAAATTGCCTCAAAATTGAGTTAAAAAGTTTGGACAGTATTGTTAATCATCCAGACTTCCACAGCGGGTACTTTCATGAGGTAGACCACATCTCTTTTTTTTCCACTTACCAAGACTTTCCAAAACATCATCAGTGGTCATGGCTGGCTGTCTTGTCTTTTTTTCACCGTCTGCGAGTATGTGTGTGTTCTGACGTCACGCGGCGAGCAGAAGTGCAGGCTCTGGCTGGCTAACGCGAAAACTCGCCGACCCACCGGCCCCCTTCGGCACGATGCTGGACTCGTTGGCGCTGTTGCTGGAGAAAGCCTTCCTCCTCGCCCATTTCGACATTTTCAGCGTGCTGCTCTCCGGCGAGGAGAAGGACAGGAAGGTGGAGAATGGGGCGGAGGTGGAGAGGGAAAGGCGCCTTCAGCAGCAGCAGCGGCTCCGGCGCGGCGACCTCCTGGAGGTGCCTCGCACCCTCTTCATCCACTTCGGCATCTATCTGGGCGACGGCAAGGTGGCCCACCTGATTCCCGACATCCTGCCGGCGCTGACGAGCGATGAGGGCCGCATCGGGAGGGTGGTGAGCAACAAGCGGCTGCTGCTCGGCGTGCTCTACAAGTGCGCCACCATCCGCGTGGACACGCTGGAGGACTTCGCGTACGGTTCGCCGGTGCTCCTCAACACCATGGACGACGCGCTCAGGACGCGGCCGCTGGCCAACGAGGAGGTGGCGCTCCGGGCCGAGAAGCTCATAGGCAGGATCCCGTACAGCCTGCTGTGGAACAACTGCGAGCACTTCGTCACCTACTGCCGCTACGGCACCGGGGTCAGCCTGCAGACCGACAAGGTAGTTCAGTCTACTTTTTTGTCCACAATGTAAACTTCAATGACTTGAAAGAATCATGCAGACTTTTTGCCTCGAAACAGTTAAGTAAGTGACTTAACAGGTTCAAGCTTAAATAACTGTTTTAGTTATAGGTACTTCTTATTCTTAGTGATCCACACTTATTCAGCATTTAAGATCAACTCAGACAGCCCAGTCATTCTAAAGAAGCTGAGCTGGCAGTACTCCACATATTTGTTTACTCTCGATTTCGTTAAGCCTAGGTAGGTTATCCTCACATTGCAAATACTCATCTGTTTGTAATTCACTGGTATCAACTCCATCATTTTAAATGGACTAGTTCATACAGTAATTAACAAATGGCTGCATGTTCAACAGATACATGTTGTCTTATCCATTTCTTTATATAGTAATGAGGTAATGGAGAAAACAAGAGTGATCGATTTCTGAGGAAACCAGTTTTGGCTTACAGGCTGATCTGGTAAACCTGAATACAAAACACCACAATGGTGAGAATAACAAAAGAATGCACCCAAACTTAACATTTTACCATGAGAATATGCTACTACACAAAAATGACATTATGCAGTGTGCGCTAATGAAAAAAATGACTTAACAGAAACCAACAAAACTGCTGGGAAGCTATTTGGGCAAAAGACTCTGGTCTGTAGGACTTATCCAAATTAATTGATACTAACTAGATTTACCTAAATAAATATGGATAATACAAGAATTAATAAGTGTTACTATATTTACATTAGTAAATTTAACATTTGATTGAAGTAAACCCAAAGAAATTAAGTTAGTGCAACTTATGTTTTACAGTGAAGTGAGAGTGTTGAGCCATGTAGACCTCTTTAACCCTTACTGGATGCTTCTGTTCGTAGCGTGAACTAGTTAAGTCTCCTTGGTACTCCCCAAAGAGACTTGTGCACCCTTCTTCAGGGGTTCATGGTAAAGACGATGTGTCTAGAACCGTGAACACTCAAAGAACCATCTGAATGCATAAACAGTTCTTGGCATAGTTAATGGATTCTTTTCCATGATGGAAAACCTGTTGTATAGGATTATTTACCTTTTAAAAAGGGATCTATCTAGCAACAAAATGGTTCCTCTGTTGTCAAAAGAACATTTTGGTACTATATTGAACACTTTGCCAAGAGTGTAACCATGACAAGAAATCCACAATAGCCATTTCCATCCCATCAGGCTAGCCTGATGGGTTAGTAATGAGGCTCCTGAAGGTCAATGGTTTCAAGAAAGATTAGGCTACTGAAACAAGACTAAACATCATTACACATCACCACATTGTACTTTGGGAGGAAATGTGCTCTGAATTTATTTGATTCAAATGGGTAAATCAACTTAATTTAACCTTTAATTTATTTGATGAGTTGCTTGAAATGTGTACATCGGTTCTATATTAAAAGAAAACAAAAATCAACATGTTTCAGTTGGCTTGGGCTACTTGTAGCAATAATTCTAATTGTGAGTGTAACTGATATAATCGCAATAATAATTGTGATCTGTTTCACGATGTGGAACCAGTGTATTCATTTCAGTCAAAGCACTCTTTTGTGTGTGTGTATGTCTCGCATTAGTTTACGCACAAAAGCCATTTCCAACGGAAAATCCTATTTTCACGTCAGCGGCAACATGTTCCTCAGGAAATCTGGGTCATTTTGGAGTGCAGGGCTGAACAACAGCTTCTTTGACTGCAGAGGTGCAGGTTTAGGTCCAGCACACCACTGCCGCCAAGTCTCGTGGATTCAGGAAATAAGTGCAACACGACTAACTTTGTTCCCGTTTCCCCTCTACAGTTCTGCGAGTGCCTGAAATCCATCATCCGGGATCAGAGGAGTGTGCTTGTGGCAACAGTCCTCGGAGTGTGTTGCATGCTTTTCCTTGGATTATCACCCTCCACAGCACTTCCAACCCTCCTCATCCTCTTCATCTTGTGGATGGCTGGATAAGAGACGTTTCTCGAAACCGGATCTGAGTGCCGTTTAAGATTCAACTGTCTGCTTTCACTAAGACATTGAAATTTCATTGTGTCAGTTTGATAGTTGGATATGTTTAGCACAGTTTAACAGTATTATGTTAATGCTAACCACTTAATTTTTGTACCTTATTCAGTCAACATTAATAAATGTTGAAACAAGCAGTACAAAAATTGTCTCTCCATATAACTGCTTTTCTCATGACCTGCTACTGCGCTCTACAAACAAACCGGGAGAAAAATGACTAGATCTTAAAAATGCCCTTGTTGCTGGGTTCTTATAATCCTCTCCTTCAGTATCCATGTTTAAATTACTGTATCATCCAGCGTATTGACAAAAATTACTGGCTTGCACAGGAAAGAAATGAATACACATGGTACATGGAAAATTGTAGTTTCCTGTAATTACTGAATTTCTTCATTGCCCTTACAGAACATTTTCAACGGTGTTTGTGATTGGGGAAAAAGTGAATTGCATAATGAAGAAAGAATTTGAGAGAATTACGTTCTCACAGTTGCACCACCTATTTCTGCTTTATATAATGCACTTTATCTGGTCTTGAATGACCTTTCCTCAGGGGCAAAGTGGGCCGAAATTAGAAGCTGATTACTGCTACTAGATGATTTCTTCACCCCTGCACAATAGAGGAGTGGGGCCACACTGGCATTGAGTAACCAATTATGTATTGTTGCACCGCGCATGTGACATTCTTATTGATAAGTGCGTAAAAAAATGGCCACAGCACCATAATCCCCTTGCCCCTCCCCATCCTGTCTCAAGAGGGATAAAACTGTTAAGTGCCAAGCCTTCTAAAAAACTTCTACGTCCACCCTTGGAGGATGTTTCCTCTGCAGTTCCTCAGCTGCTTTTTCATTGCCCTGACCACAGACAAAAATGAAGAAAAAAAGAAACCAAAACAGGGCAAGTATGACATCTCTGTGTTTAAAAGGGGGGATCTCCTGGAGGTGCCTCGAACCCTCTTCACCCATTTTGGGATCTATCTGGGGAACAACCGTGTAGCGCACCTCATTCCTGACATCTTGCCGGTTATCTCGGCCGACAAGAGTGCCATCGCCAAGATGGTGACCAACAACCGGCTTCTTCTCGGAGTGATAACGAAGCAGGCCAGTGTCCGTGTGGACTGTGTGGATGACTTTGCGTATGGAGCGGAGATTTTAGTGAACCACATGGACAAGGTGTGTAGTCGGCCACCACTGGATGGTGAAGAGGTGGCCAGGAGAGCAGAGAAGTTGCTGGGCTCGGTGGAGTACAGTCTGCTGTGGTACAACTGTGAACATTATGTCTTGTACTGCAGATATGGCACTAGCATGAGCTTTCAAACCTATCAGGTAAGATGCGACTTGAAACCTGCTGCAATCTCTATAGACTCGTATTTTGACACCATAGACAGTCTTTTTTGGGATGTTTAGTTTTTCTTCTTCAAATTCTTATTTTCAGGGGGTCCTTTTGGATTTCTCCTAATAACTAGACACTTCAAAATAATCTTCTAAATCTGCTAATCAGTAGTTAACTTGTGCATAATGGCTCTGAAATGCCATAAAAAAAAAAATCATAATTTACACCTTATATTAAGCCATGTAGATTCCTAGCACTGTAATATTGTATAAGAATACTAAGGTATAGTGTCATAAAAAAATTGAGGTGATTGTAGGAGAAACTAATGAAACTTCACAGGAGCACACCTACTACAGTTTGGTTGTAGAAACTTGGGAGGGTGACTTTCCCAGCCCAGAGGACTAAGCTATATTAACAGCTTAAAACTCCTCCCCATTCAAAGTGATATTAGACATACCATCTCTTCTTTGGCTTTTCAGAGCTGTGGGCCCCGACCCTAATCCTAGTGTCCTCCTACTCTGCACATTTTAGTGTTTTCTCTGCTCCAAATACATCTGATTGAACTCATCAGCTCATTAACATACCCTTCCTGAGTTGAAGTGGGTGTGTTAGAACAAAGAAAACATTAACATGTTCATGTGCATGGGTACTCCAAGACCAGGATTGGAAAAATGTTTCAGATCAATATCAAGCCAAAAATGCTAATGCCAAAAATCTATCAACCAGAAAATGTCAAATACAGAACTAAAACACTCACGCAACTTTGGTTATTGCAAAAAATCTTGCACAAAGAATACAAATACTTGGGCAAGGACCATGGAATAAAAGTGGTGTTTAACTTGGTAGTAATAATTAAAGGACATAGAGTAAGTATAGCATTACTGTCTGTATTTTAAGAATTAGTATGAAAATATAACTAGGCCATGTTTGCCTTGTAAAACTTAGGTAAGCTCACTAAAGGCTGGACAAAGCCCCTTTGTGAGTATGCCTATTTTAAATGAATTACACGTTTAGAAGAGTGGAGCCACTAACTGTGTAGAAAAAAGCCAATTTCTGATTAGTTTAACTCAGGGGAAAAAAAACATAATTGTACTGAATGTTTTTATATTCATCTGTGAAGGGTGTTGTTGATGTGAATGCTGTCAAAGCTGGAAGTCTGTTATAGCATGTAGCCTAATAACATTTAGTTGTCCATATGTTGTCAGAAATATAGTAACATAACCATACATAACCAGCTTTCTGGAAATGAATACATGAACACGCATTACATTCACTCCAAGCAGTGCTAGGATTTCACATAGTTCCTCTATCTTAGTTTGATTCCTTTGCTAAGCTGCAAAATGTTGATTTACACTTTTAATGAAACATTAATCTCCAGTTTTCCCTCCAACCACTACCAGTCAGTAAATTACATGATAAAAATCATTGCACTTTGCACAAAATTGTGAAAATTGTCTGTTCAAAAAAAACGAACGCACATTATCGCCACCTGGTGTTTAATCTGTGTAAAAACAAAATCACTCACCTGAACCTGAACATTCTCTTAATTTTTTTTTATAGTTTTGCAAAATCGTCCGGAAGATTGTGCTCAGCAAGACAAGCTCGTTCCTGACCCTTCTGCTGTGCCTGTTCACTATAGTTTATCTGGGCTGTGTGTCTGTCTATGGCATTTTACTTACAGCGGTCATCCCCTTCACCATATGGATGGCATCGTGATCCCCTCCTACAGGTCAAGAGAGGGCAAGATTTAGTGATATTAAAGTAATTTATTGCATAACATTATTAACTGCATATTATGTGGTCTCAATCAATGAGGTACAGGCTATGATTCATAACTTTGATAATGGCACTATTGCAGGTGCAATTTAATTGTAAAGGGTATAAAATTTAAAGATTGTTAAGGATGATGGAAAGTTCTTGATTGAACTTTGTTACCATTATGTGACTATTCATGCGTTATGTGACGTAGTTTATTTTCATATTGTACAATAATTAAACATCAAGTGGTCAATGCTAAATAAATAATTTTTGTTAGGGTTTGTTTTGATGACTCTGTCTTGCTCACCCAACACAAATGTACACTCTCTTTCTCTGCACTGTTTATAAACCGCTTATATTTCAAATTTGGATAATATTGAGAGACCCATACCATTGTGTGAATACAAAATAAGAAGGCCAATGTTTGAACAAATAAAAATCCATTTCTGTGGAACGGTGATTTCTAAGTGCCTCTCAAAATGGGTGTATTCATGGTGGTGCATGGTGAAATGAGGTGGAGTTTAATATATAACTGCTGATTCTTTATTATAATTATTTAACATAGTGCCAGAATTATTGGCATGATTTGAAGAGATAAGAAAAATTCAATGGAAAAAATCCTTGTACACTAAAATATATATAAGAAATCCAACTGTTCAGTGAGGATAACAGCTCTGCATCTTCTCTTATAATACTAGATGAGCGACTGGAGAACATACAGAAAAGCATTTAAGCTGATTCCTCCGTGCAAAATCTCTCCAGATGCTTCAGTCTTCTTTCCTCACTAATAGACTCTCCTCTCTTGAGGTAATGTAGTTTAAAAGAGGAAAAAAAAAAAAAAGAGTGAGTGCAAAATTGCAAAGTGTGTCCTACAAAAATAAAATCAACATCAGAGGAAAATATCATCAGACAGCACAAAACGTGAAAGCTATATAATGAAATCATCTCAGCAAGCTAAGACAACAAAGTAAAATAAGAAAATTATAATCTAATAATATTTATACATAGTAACATACACATTCAGAGCCACACACACACATGCAAGACAAAAAGCCCCTTTTTCCAATTTATTTCCTCAATAAAGGACATCTTAATAAGGTGACTTTTAATAAGGTGAGTGAGGCCATCAGCAATAGATCTACTATAATCAAAGTGGACAAAGTGTATTCTTTAAAGTGGACAGTGAAGCCATGTGTAGCCATGTGTAGCCATAAATCGCTCAAAAGAAAGCACATTTCCAGTTGTCTCAGATCTCAAAAGAATATTGGTAATATTTCTTTGAAAACAATTTGGAAAGGAACAAAGATTTATTCCTAATAGATATTTTAGAGACTTTCCATACAGGTGTTCTATATGGTGAAACACTGTGGACAAAGAACAGTTTCTAGCTAGGGAGAGCTCGATGATGAAACTTGAAAAGAAAAAAAGAAAAAATGGCAGATTATTTGGCAAATAATAACATTTGGTAAGAAAAGATAAGCCTCCAATTTTGCTAAATACATGACTGGGAATTAGAAGCCATACCGAATTTGGGTTTGTGAGACACCTTCTGAGCCAATTAATTCTAAGTGTATTGATAACATTAATAAAGTCTAGTACTTCCAGATCACCTTCTGCTCTTCTATTAAAAATTAGTTTATAAAGTCCAGAAATATTTTATTGATTTCATGAGCAGGTGAATAGATAGAGAAGGATATACAAAACGAGACAGTCCCTCAGCATTGCATAAAATAGCTAATATAGCGAAGGATACATGTCTAAAGCCAGAGGTTGAAACATGCTCAGTGTTTTTTTCAGGCTGCCAGGCAAGTTTAAATATTGTCTGGCTGCAAGATTTTTTTTTTAAATGCCAAGTTACTTAACTGTGTCTTTGACTGAAATAAGGTTATCGGCACAGTTGGTCTTGTTCAGGTTTACACACAAAGTGGTAGCTTACCGTATGAAGAGTGGTTGTTGCTGAGTAAATCGTTACACACGCCACTGGTTCATATGTAACAGTTACTTCGCCGGTCGCTGGTCGATCTTATCGAGCGCAAAAGCCACAAAAGTTGCTACGGCGGCCTCTATAGGGACTTAGCAGGCGGTTTTAACCTCCACCACGCAGACAGGAAAACTGGTGCTTTCCTACTTTATTTAAACAATAAGTATGAAGTAAAAATCCCTGGGAAATTGACCAGCGCGACATTTACACAACATTACACGTAGCTTAATTTAGTAAGCTAGTTAACGTTTGCCAAACGAGTAGCGTTAATCAAGACTTCATGAGGTGAAGGCTGATTCTTGGTTTAATTTGTAATAAAACGTCATATGTTTGACACTTTATTAGCAATTTAACGCTAGTTTTAACCGTTTTTAAATTCTGGTTCCTTGACGAGTCAGCTGACCCACGCTGGAGGTAACGCTAGTTTAATCCACTAACGCTACATCACTTATAGCTAGTTAGCGAACGGAGCTTGCTAGGTTAGCTAGTTTGTTAGCGTTAGCTACTCTTGCTAACGGATATTGCCTTAGCTTCGCAAGCAGCAGTGCTTTGGTGCAGAAGCCCAACTGACTAACTTATTTTCTCGAGCCAGCGAACCTGCACTGGAGTTATTTTAATGTATATTCATTTCTAGCTAGCTAGAGACTCAAATTAGTTAGCTGGGCAGGCTAGCTAGTTAACGAACTACTCCGTAACGCGATTTACCTCAGTTTAGCACGCAGCGGTGCTAAGTTGCTAATAACGATATTGCATAGCCCAACTGAGATATACGCTGACCTCGTACGGAATGGAAAGCCAAGCATCATATAACGTTAGCGCGATGCGTTTATGTACTAGTAACCTTATTAACTGGCTACTGTCTTATCACAAAGTTTCCAACTTATGTTTAAAGTTAGCTCTAGTTAGCTATCCCACGTTCCCGCTGGTCTGTTGTTACTTGGCTAGCTGTAACGTTATAGGTTGTTTTTCATGATGTGAAGCAGAAGTAGCTAACATATTTAGCTAGTTTACTTCAGGTAGTGGTACTATAATGTAGCTAATAAAATGAAAATGTTTGTTATAAGCATGGTTAAAGACAAATCCATTAATATAATATCAGGAATAATGACCTGTAGATGAGGCCACCTTGCTGCCTAAACTTTTCTGCACGCCTAACAACTAACAGTTGTATTTAAGCAGTAATATTTTCAAATGGCAGGTTGTGAGATGCAGTGGTGTCATTGTTTTACATGGAAGCTAACTTTAGTTCAATAAGTATTGGGTACTTCATGAGAGTCACCTCATAGTTGTTTTGTAAACACCAGCTTCTGTTCACAGGGCTGGCGTTGGATGAATGTAATGGATGTAATAAGAAATGCATTTTTGTTATAATGCATATTGTTTGTATAGTGGAAATCAGCAATACAGGCATATTCAGCTTTTTAATGCAGGAAATTCTTTGCTTCACGGTATATATACCTACAGGCCACTTCATTAAAACCACTTCTTGTTTATACACTCATTGTCCATTTTATCAGCTCCACTAACCATATAGGTGCCCTTTGTGGTTCTACACTTACATGTGCTCCCTCTGTTTATCTGTATACTTTGTTAGCCCCCTTTTACCTTGTTCTTTGGTGGTCAGGACCCCCATAGGCCTACCACAGATCATTATTTAGGTGGTGGATCGTTCTGGGGACTGCTGTGACTTTTAAGTGGTGTCTTGTTTATGTGTGTTGCGCTGCTACAAGTGGATCAGTGTCACTCAGGACCTCAGTGTCACTGCTAGACTGAGTATAGTCCACAAACCAAAAATATCCAGCCAATGGTGTCCTGTGACCACAGATGAAGGACTACAGGATGATCAACACGAACTGTACAACAACAGATGGGCTTTCATCTCTGACTTTACATCTGCAAGGTGGACCAACAAGGTAGGAATGTCTAATAGAGTGGGCAGTGAGTGGACACAGTATTTAAGAACTCCAGCAGCACTGCTGTGTCTGATCCACTCGTACCAGCACAACACACACTAACCATCACCACGTCAGTGTCACTGCAGAATGATCCACCATCCAAATAATACCTGCAATGTGAGGGTCCTGACCATTCAGGAACAGGCTAAAAGGGGGCTAACAAAATATACAGAGAAACAGATGAACTACAGTCTGTAGTTGTAGAACTACAAAGTGCACCTATGTGGTAAGTGGAGCTGATAACAACAAATAAGTGTAGAAATAAGGAGGTGGTTTTGATAAGTGGCTGGTCAGTGTATGTAGTTTAAAGCTGTTAATTGGTTTGTAGAAGCGTTTGCTCTTTAGGATTGTGTTTTTTGTTGGTCCTTAAAACAAGTTGTTTTCTAACAAGAAATAACATATTTCTCTGGATTTCATCTCCAGTCCTGGGGACCTACTGCTCTGCACAGTATCAGGTATTCTCTGCCCTCACAAACCTGATCCAGCTTATGAAGAGCTTGATAATTACCTGATGAGCTGGATCAGTTCTGTTGGGGCAGCAAATAGTTGAAACTTTGCAGGTCAGTGGGCCTGCAAAACAGGAATTGAAAACCACAGCTTTAAGAAACATAATAAACAATGATATAAGAATTGTCCACTGTTGAGACTAGCACTACAGGAAATAAGCTGTGTGGTCTTAAAGTGGAAAATCATATTTGCTGCCACAACATTACACTTCAGCCATTTCATGTGTTTGAGGATGTGAGATTAGAAGTATTTGTTTTGTGTTTTCTAAGGTGGTAATGGAAGAACACATTCGGCCTTATCAGGACGGTAAGATGGAAAGCCCAAATGAAGCTGCTCTCTTGGCCCTAATGGAGAAGACAGGATACAGTATGGTTCAGGAAAATGGACAAAGAAAATTTGGCGGCCCACCACCGGGTAAGGGAAAAGTCCTATGGATTGTAGTAACCCAAAAACATAAAAAAATCTCCCTTTGCATTAAAGAACATGCAGTGATTTAGTCAGTTAGCAATGTTTAATGTTTTCATTCATTGCAAATGATTTTACTATGTTATATAAATGAGGAATGGTAAATATAACCAAACTGTATTCGAAACAGTAGGATAAATCTCATCTAAGATTGTGGATGTTTCAGATGAAGATGTTGATTATAAATCTTTGTTCTAGGCTGGGAAGGTCCTCCTCCGCCAAGAGGCTGTGAGGTGTTTGTGGGGAAAATTCCCCGGGATATGTATGAGGATGAGCTGGTGCCTGTGTTTGAACGTGCAGGCTGTATCTATGAGTTCCGTTTGATGATGGAGTTCAGTGGAGAAAATCGTGGCTATGCCTTTGTCATGTACACCACCCGAGAAGCTGCGCAGCGAGCCATCCATCTCCTTGACAACTATGAGATCCGTTCAGGGAAGTTTATAGGAGTATGTGTGAGTCTAGACAACTGTCGGCTCTTTATCGGCTCCATCCCAAAAGACAAGAAGAAAGAGGAGATACAGGAAGAGATGATGAAGGTAAGTGTTTTAATTAAGAGAGAGTATTAACTACATTTATTAAATATATGCAGATACCGTCTTGAGGAAATTGAGTGACATATGGTTGCTTTTCAGCCAACCCGACTGAATAAAATGGATATTAATACATGCCATATTTGAGTTTGTGTATGTTGTTTTATGGTAGAAATTGTATTACCTTTCTTTTGTTGAGGTCTTAAAAAGGTATTAAAAAACTTTGAATTTGACATAAAAATGCTAAGTAGAAAACTAATGGGCTAGCTTGGATGCAAGAAAAAATGCTTATAACTGATATAATGGGTTCTGTGAAACAACAGTTTTTGAGAAAAAAATAGGAAAAAAATAGGCACCTTAAAATATTTTTTAAATTGAGGTGATTGAAAAGAAACTGTCATCTGTGTATCCTGTTAGTAAATGCCGGGGTTAAAACACTTGCACACAATTGTATTGCAATTAAACTTAAGCTGATTTTGAGTGATTCATGTGTTTTCACAGACTTCACATTCGTATGTAAAAACTGCTAAATGATATTCATCAAACTGAAACTGTGTTGGTATAAGCTACCGGGATTTCTCTTTGACAACTGTTCCTTTTACATTACAGTTTTTTCCCAGCTTTTTGTGCCATTTTAATTCCTAACTTTTTACTTCAATTTTAAAATTAGGTGACTGATGGGGTGGTGGATGTTATTGTGTACCCCAGTGCCACAGACAAAAGTAAGAACCGTGGTTTTGCCTTTGTGGAGTATGAATCGCACAAAGCTGCTGCGATGGCCCGCAGAAAACTCATACCAGGTATTTAGAAGTCAGAGGAATAAAAAAAATTATGGTGTGTACTCAGCTTGGTCTTACATTGCAGATATTAATCAGGATCTGATTTCGCTTATTAGGTTAGCCTGTTAATTGGTGAAAGCATTGTATTACTGGAAAGACTGAACTGAATATCTGTGACTTGGACTTTTTTAGGTTGGCGACATTAGAGATTTTGTTATTTATTGTTTATTTTATCAGGAACGTTCCAGTTGTGGGGGCACACTATTCAGGTTGACTGGGCTGAACCAGAGAAGGATGTAGACGAGGAGACAATGCAGCGTGTACGGGTTCTGTATGTACGCAATCTTATGTTGCATACCACAGAGGAGACGCTTCGGTCTGAATTCTCTCGTCTAAAGCCTGGCTCTGTGGAGCGTGTTAAGAAGTTGACAGACTATGCCTTCATCCACTTCCACAACCGTGAAGATGCACTTGCTGCACAACAGTCCATGAACGGCAAACTTATTGATGGCTCGCCCATTGAAGTTACTCTCGCTAAGCCAGTCAGCAAAGACGGGAGTCGAAGATTTGGAACACGGGCCAGCCATAATGGAATGGCAGTGGGAGGACTGTATGGTGACTCCAACTTTCTTTTACAGAGCAAAGATGACTCTGGGATCAGCTTGGGTACAGGGATTATGAGTGAAGGGTTATGCGCTCGTAACCTTAGCTTACCACCTCGCTGGGGCAATCCGTATGCTGTGGACTTAGAACGCTGTGTGTGTCCATTCCTGCCAGGGTCCACTCTGGTACCAGTTAGTCTGCAGACTCTCAAACCCAGCCAGCTGAGCTCTGCTGTATCATTGCTGGAATATTACTGCCACAAGAATGGATGGTCACTACCAGAGTATTACCTTTACTCCACAGCAGGGCACGAAGGAAAAACCCTGCTCATCTATAAAGTCGTAATCAGCAGCACCAGAAGCAGCTATATGCCTGATAAAGTTTGTTCCATTTTGGAGGATGCCAAGGAACTTGCTGCTCAGAACGCACTTTGGAACCTTGGTTAGTCTTTTTGTCTGTCTGTCTCTTCTGATTCAGAGATAGGTCTGCCATATTTTTTTAGTCACTGTGTGCAGTTATTATATGGCAGTTTAAAAACTCACAAGCAATTATTGAGTTACTGCACGTGAGAAATTCAAGTATATTACAGTAATTAAATAGGTGTATAGCAGTATAATCTTAAACACAGTAAATTACTGAAACACACGTCAAGTTGTGCTACGAGCTTTGGCAGTTATAATCATACAGACTTAAATTTCTCAGCAGCTTTAACCATGTAATACTGTAATATAATGTGATCTTTTATGTCAGTATGGGTTCTTTTGAATGGAATCTAGAACACAATTTCTGTATGTAGTCAGTTGTAGTTTATAGATTAGAATATTTCATAATGTTGATTGTATTACTTTGCCCTTTGCCATGATTGTGGCAAAAGCATTAATGTGTATATATATATATATATATATATATATACATATATATATGTATATATATATATGTGTGTGTGTGTGTGTGTGTGTGTGTGTGTGTGACTCTGTAATCTACAGATTCATCATTCCAGGGTCCCGGTTCCCCTGGGAGTTTTACTCCCCCTGCATCACCTGGTTTGCTGTCATTTCCGTGTCGATCTCTGCCATATCCAGGATACTCCATGGCGCCCATCTCACCTCCCCTACCCGTTCCTGGTGCCGGTGGCCAGAGGCTCTACATTCCTAGCCAGTCATCCTTCTTCTAATGAAGCCATATTTTGAAAGCAAAGCAGGTTTGGTTATGCTGTTTTCTTTGTTTTTGTTTTTTTCTTACATTTTTTTGGGAATTACTTAGCCTAGCTGAGTTTGATAGTAGCTATTTTCAAGTTTATATTTTTAAGTTACTATCTTTTCCAGATCTTATTCACATGTTCTCTTTGAGTATTGATGTGCCACAAAATCAACCTGTGTGTTTTTACTCGTAAAACAAGTTATCTTATTTCAGAAAGACAGTTTTAGTGTGACAGTGTTTAAACTTCTGACCACAGCAGTTTAGAACTCCACAGAAGGGGCCACCTAAAGTTTTTTTGTTTTTTTGTTACTGTCTTCAAGAGTTCTTGGCGTTGCTGTTTGCCCAGGTTTGATATTCAACCTCTACAATGAAATGCAAATTCTGCTAAATGCTAAAAAGAAACCAAAAAATTTCCACCATGTATCAGTTCTTAAACAAACCACTTGTATAACCAGTATGTTTGATTGGGCTATAGTTTACTTGTGTTTTTTTATGTATTTTGCATAATGGTTATTTGGATGTTCAGTTTACTAAGTCCATCCAATAGCCCACCCAAAAAGCTGCCTTACTTTTTATATATATATATATATATATTTCTTGGTCAATTTTCAGAGTGATTTTTTTTTATTTTGTGTTTGTTTAAAATTTATACTATATGAATTATTTGTTTTCAATTTAGTGTTAGAATAATAAACACCTTTTACATTCTGTTTTTTTATTCATTATTTTCTTCCCCATTTGTTAAAATACCCAACAATATATTGTCAAAAGCATTGTAATGCTTTTGCTGTAAAGTTTAGGACCTTAAAAGTTGAGTGCATGCATATAAGTATATATATATATATATAT
>JAILXH010004141.1:0-10019 GCA_023558415.1 Piaractus mesopotamicus | reverse complement strand
GAGAAGAGAGTGTTGGGTCTGGTGTTGCTCAGAGGAGAAAACCTGGTCTCAATGACCGTAGAAGGACCTCCTCCCAAAGATGTAAGTCACAGTTAATGCTCAAACCGTTCTGTATTTCTTGTAATTGGCTTTACATGTCTCATGTGTTGGTCCTGTTACAGACAGGAATTGCCCGTGTGCCCTTGGCAGGGGTTGCTGGAGGTCCAGGTGTGGGCAGAGCAGCAGGCAGGGGTGTACCAGCTGGAGCTCCAATGGCTCAGGCTCCTGCTGGTCTAGCTGGACCAGTCAGAGGAGTCGGTGGCCCGTCACAACAGGTGAGTAGCTAGTCCTCAGCTTCAGGTTGATCGGCTGTTTTTTGCTTGCACACCAGCTCCTGGTTTTCCTAATGAATGATGGTCTAAAAACGCACTAATGCATCAACTTAAATATTGATTTGTATGTTACTAGTTTATATTCACTTTTGCAAATAGGTCCTCCATCTGCATGTGTATTATCATGTTAATCCAATTGTGAAGTTTGAGGTTTCATTGAATGCAAACAAATTAAGGTCAAACTTGCAGCTCTACCTATTAGTTTGTATTAAGAAGGAACTTTTTGTATTGTCATGTCTCTGCTGCATGGGTTGAACAAGTGCCTATGCATGTTGCAGACCTTGATTAGACCTGCTGTTGTATATGGATAGTTGAGATGAGGGTACACCTTCATTAAGACTGGAGGACACATGTAACTTTTTTTCAGATTGCTAAATTGCTGTTAAATGTCTCTTTTAGGTAATGACGCCACAGGGCAGAGGCACAGTGGCTGCAGCTGCGGCAGGAGCCAGCATTGCCGGGGCCCCCACGCAGTATCCTCCAGGCAGGGGTGGACCTCCTCCACCCATGGGAAGAGGAGCACCACCTCCAGGTAATCTAAACCTTCTATCTACTTGCAACATCAACTGCTCTCAGATCAGTTTAAAGGGGAACATTGTACAACGTACTAACCCCCTTATCGGTTTGCAGAGTAGAGTGGCTGTGCAGATTCTGTTGCCATGATGAAGACTTGTGCAAACTGAGGCTGATGAAGAGGCATTTCTAAAGCAGGATTACTCTGAGCTCAGAATCTCATACCCATACAGACTGTTTGGACTGTTTATGGGCTCAGTGTCACGATATGTTGGTGGTAACTGTAAATGTTGGACTGAAACCTGTCCTCACATTCTCTGCAGGTATGATGGGTCCTCCCCCTGGTATGCGGCCACCCATGGGCCCTCCAATGGGCATGCCCCCAGGCCGTGGTGCCCCTATGGGCATGCCACCTCCAGGCATGAGACCTCCACCACCAGGAATGAGAGGTAAGACCAGCTTAGAGTATTCATCTTTAAAAAGGCTGAGACTTTTTTGCTGTTTGGTGTTAACTGCCTCATGACTGTCATCTTTGTCTCCACCAGGACCACCTCCCCCAGGCATGCGTCCCCCCAGGCCTTGATTCTCCACACTGGACTCAAACGTGTTATGAGGCTTTTCTCTTCCTTCCGCAGGAAGGGTTGACTGTGGGCTCTTGTATAGTTTCAGTTGATTGTTCTTTTTGTAATTTTTTTTTTTTTTTAAATAAAGTGTATTTGACTGGTATCATTTTAAAAAGGCTCCTGTTGTTTATGCTTGTACTGCTTTTCTGCTTGTTGTAAATTGTCTGTGCACTATAAGAATGTGTGCAGTTGGACTGCTATTAAGTGTATTTTTAACTGCTCATTTTACCTGTTGATGAAAGCAGTGGTCTATAGACAAGTAGTTTTGAGTGCTGGAGGCTGATTTTGCTTTTTAGCTTGCCAGAAATTTGATGGTTTATGTAATGTATGGGCAAAATGTTGAAGGCATAACAGGCTGACTGTGTTTGGGGGGGGGGAACACACACATTATCTATCTAAGCCATTTATCCTTCTGGATCACGGTATTTGAGGGGAAACAAAAGTGGAAAAATCTTACCGCACTGGCTTGGACAATTTCCTGCCTTTTCATTTACTGCTCATGTGTAAAACACAAGGGCAAAGTTAGGCCCATGACTGTCTATTCGACCTGCGAAATTAACTTTCTATTCTTATTAGCCTGTTTCACCCTGAGATGTACTACAGTCCCCATGCAGTTCTGACTCCCTTCCCCCAACAGCAATCAGTGGGCCAGCAGTTATATGAAAAGATGCCTGGTGTCTAGTTCAAGTAGTTAGGTAGTTGTAAAAAATCTACCTAAAACAATTTATTTGTATTTAGAATTCTTTTTGAATGTGTTGAATGGCTATTTTGCTGTTGCAGTTTTGGCATATTTTGAATAAACTATCCTGTTTGGGTCGTGGAGAAAATGTTATGTAAAATTGAGAAAAAAAAAAAAAATACAGCTGGCCCACGAATTTGCTGAGATTTTTTCATATGGCCATTTTAGTGGTTTGGTTTGACACCCCTGATGTACTGTGTCGGTTGTTCAAGGGGCTAGAGGGGGGTGGTTTTTTTTGGCTATTATGTACAGTACTGTAATCTGGTAAACTTTCACTGAAACTCATTGCTTTGTGCAGTGTTATAAAACGGGATGGTTTGTGTATTTGCTCAACTGAATTTGGCTAATAGCTTGTCATGCCCTTGCAGGAAAAAACAAAATTGTGTAGTTCCATAAAATTAATGGATATCTTACACTTTTATCACTGACCTTTTTGGTGGTCTTAACATGCTTTCAAAAAATGGTTCATACTTAAACAATAAACATAAGGTGTGCAGATATGGAAATTTTGTGATATTACAAGTTACATATATCCACATTCACCCTTCGGCAGGAGTATTTCAGCTCGGACTGTTTTTTAATGAGACAGATACAGGGCAGCCAATCAGAACAGAGTTTATTTACACATCAGTCATTTAATTCGAAGGGATAAAGTTGGGTTTGGAAAATGTGTAAAACCACACACACAAAAAAAAAAATTATAAGTGGTCCTCGGGGAGAAAAAGAGAGGCGTATGATATGAGTTTTTTAGAATAACCTGTGTAGCAAAATACACAGAGAACAAGCGCCATTCTTCTTCTCGCCACACGGGGGCAGCATCGTTCAGTGGCCTCTGCTGCTGCCGACAGAGGAAACACATGCGACGCAGTTCCTGGAGGTTTTCAGCGCACGTGTGTGCTGTGAGTGCGGAGGCTGGGTGGCGTTTTAACGCTCACTGATAAGTTATTATTATTTATTTATGATATTAAACACATTGGCATTCCATCTAGCCTAGTAGATAACACCCCAAAGCCTGCTGCTTTATCGCCAGCTTGCTTGGCTAAGCGGTACCTAGCGTTGGTTAGTAGGATCTGGACAGTTTGTGACAACATGTTGTCAGATTTTGATCTCATCGGAACCATTGAGGACGACGCAGATGCACCTGTGGAGAGCGAGTCGGGCTCCGAGGGTGAGGAGGTGAGCACATGTCCGTTTGTTCAGCTCACTGGCCTCATATCACAGCTAAGTCGCTTGTTGTTGAAAACCATGGGTATCAGCATTTGGGGTGTAACGATTCACAGAATTCCTGATTCGGTTCGATGCGATAACACTGTGGTGTCTCGATTCTGCGGAGGCCCTCAGGTGGCATAGTGATCGTTTTTCATAAGGCATGGCTACAAATGAATAAATTCATTTGGCCACGGATTACTATACTGAGGCCACAAGTTATGAGAAACTTATATCATGGCCTGAATACAGTAATGTGTGGCTACATCTTCATCCTGTCACTTTAGGGCTCAGTGCAGTTTGATGTTTTTTTTTTAATACAGACTGAAAAAGCAGTGCCTGAAAATCTGTCATACGTTCAGATCTAAAAGGGGCAATCCACTGATTTTTCAAAATTGCTGCGTATTTAAATTCTTCAGATGTAAACAAAGACATTCAGAATAGTTTGATGTAAAATAGAAACTTAGTCACTCTACAGTGGTGGTGACCGGAACCAGGGGTCACAGTGTTTACAAAATATATGTCCAAAGCCACCAGTGAATCTACACCTCATGAAGTGTTGCACTATATATGTTTTTTAACAATACACTGTAGAGAATGTGCGCTCAGGAGTGCACTTTTCCTCCCTGATTTTGATCTTGAGAAGATGATACTCCATGCAGTGTGATCAGTATTTGTTCCAGTCTGTTTAACATACTATTTGATACCTTTGCATGTTGAATTAAACAATGCAGTATGATGTGTTGTATTGTCGCACCTCTAATCAGCACACTGTTTACAGAAACAACTACTTTTTCACTTGTTCATTATTCCTCCACCTTCTCAGGAGCAGCCCATAGTCCTGAATAAGGAGAGAAGGGCGTTGAAAGGACGAGGCAACGGAGACTTCACTTTCGACTTTGAGTTTGGAGAGAGTGATGGACTGTACAGTGAAGATTGGGCCATGGCGTCTGTTATGGCCCAGCTCAAAAAGAGAGTGAGTACAGAATAGTGCAAGGTGATGCACTGTATGTCTAAACGTATCTAGAGACCCCTTTCAATTAGTGACCTCTGCATCCATTGCTGGCACAGGCGTTCTACTGTGCGCACACAGCTTGTATAATCTCCGTAGAAAAGCATTGCTTGATAGAATAGGACTGAGCAGCCACACAAGAGCCTAAGGTCACCATCTCCAGTGCTGAGTGTCAGCTTGAGGGGTATAAAGCCCTCCAGCATTGGGCTGTGGAGCAGTGGAACTGTTCTCTGGTGTGATGGAGCTCCATCTGTTACCTTTAGGATGAGCTGGAGTGGACTTTGTGAGTCAGAACTAATCATCTGACATCAGTATCTGACCACACTAATGCTCTTGTGGCTAAATGCATTAGAAGTTCTCACAGGAATGTTCCAGCATCTAGTGTACAGCCTCCCAGAAGAGTAGAAACTAATAGGGACAGACTCCCTATTAATACCCGTTATCTCAGAAGAAACATTGGATGAGGAGGTGTCTGCAGACTTTGGACAGATGCAGTGCATGTTGTCTGTACTGGTGTTGGTGTTGCTCAGCGTATTTATGGTGTTAGCAGTATTGATAGATAATAAGAAAAACTTGTAGTTTTTGTTTAGTTGTGTGTCCATTGAGTGTGTCCAGCCAAAACAAATGTTCCGTTTATAGTTACTCAGGAAGCATTAATTGATTAACTTCATTAGTGCAGACTTAAATATTGTGATAAATGTGTGACATACAGCTCAAGCACATCAGACTCAAGTAAGCAGTAAGTTCCCAAGTGTAGTAGATGTGTTGGAGCAGCTGAATTGCCAAACTGTGCTGGATGCCGACTCTCCAGAACTGGTATTTGACCTCAAAAGCTCTATATGGTGACTATTGCTCAGGGATAATGGTGAACTAGGACTATATCTGGTCTCTTTGTTGACTTATTCTTCTTCTCTCTGTTTTCAAGAAAGCACCCACCACACTGGATGAGAAGATCGAGAAAGTGCGTAAAAAGCGCAAAATACAGGTAAGTCCATGACACCATATCTGATTGTCAAGGATGTGTTGATTGCACTGTGACCCACACTGACTGTAATGATGGTGTTCAGGAAAAAGCTCAGAAAGAGGACAAGAGAAGTGATGCTTCAGTTACCGAGGAAGATGGTGAAGATGGTGACGATGATGACAAAGATGGTGACAATGAAGATAATGATCATGAAAAAGAGGACAGCAATGAGAGTAACAGTGGAGATGATGATGAAGAGGATGAGTTTTCTTCAGGGGATGAAGAAGTCCTAAAAAAAGCAGGTAAGAGCAGTAGACCTGCAGAGTCAAGCATTTAATTTGCTAATGTTTACATAGAAAGACATATTATGATTATTTATTCATTGTTTTTTTACACATCCATTCTACCTTGTTATTGTCCACTTTGTCCTCGTAGATACGCTGAGGGAGAAAGGCAAGAAAGGCAAAAAGAAGGTTGCAGAAGATGTAAGCATTAACCAGATTTTTACTTGGACTGCACAGTGAACTGAATAGACTACAGTGTATGTGGAGCACACTGCACTAGTTCATCAACAGGCTCTTTGTTTTTACACTTCCCTGTTTTTTCTACAGCCTGAAGCCTTCTTCGAAGATGCCTCGCAGTATGATGAAAACCTCACATTCCAGGACATGAATCTGTCCAGACCTCTGCTGAAGGTCATACACCATGTTTCGCTTAAGTTGAAAAGTTTCCCAAAAATTTTACTCTGAAGTTTGAATCAGCGTTTGTATTTTATCAGTTTGTATATTGGTATGCATACGAAGGTTCCACAGTGGTTGAATTCAGCATTAGAACGAAATTATTTGGTAAATTAAAGGGATTCACTGATATGGAATTTCTGAGGTGCTAACAATAATCAGAAATGAACTCCTTCCTGTGGGCGATACCAATAACTAATAATTTGACTATTATTATTTATTTTTTTTTGTATGTTCACAATCACATTATAATACATATATAAAATGTAGTGCGCATAACGTTACAGACTCTAAAGATCATTTGACCCTTCAGTCTTTCATGTTGGGAGTGGTGGGGATAGTCTGTGCTGTTTTTCAGGTAATGAGAAGAATAGAAACACCAATTACAATTACAGTCGTTTGAACACAATTTGGGGCCCCAGCAATTTGCAATTACTAGTTTAAATCTTCTGAAAATGATTTTCACATTTATTGCTGAATATTGACCACAGATGCATCTTGCACCCTTTGTAGATTGCACTGTCCAGTATCCCTAATATACCCTAATTTGAAATGGAAATGTGGATGTCATATAACTACAAACTTAAAGAAAAGTGAAGTAGACTTTTCTTGTGGTTTCTACAGGCTATAACTACTATGGGGTTTAAGCAGCCCACACCAATCCAGAAGGCCTGTGTGCCTGTGGGCTTGCTAGGGAAGGACATCTGTGCCTGTGCTGCTACTGGAACCGGTAAGTCACAAGTGCTTGCCTTCTATTTACATGCTGTTAAAAATGGTAGCTGGACCGGTAGCTGGTATGCTTGCTTTTAGCTTCTGGCCATTTCGTTCGATGTTGATTTAGTACTATAATGGGACAACTCTCCAAGCAGACGGGGATTTGCCTCTGCAGTACCAGATTCTCTTTTTCTGGTCTTAAAGCTCACAGCAGTGTCCAATTTAACTTTAGAAATATAGGAATATAAAATATGTTCTGGTCCTAGTTGGTGTTGTGCATCAATCTCAAAACACCCTGAGGAAGTTCTAACTAAGGCTGTTACCTACTACATTCAGTGGATTGAGTTTTTCAGTTCTAAGTAAAAAGTGTCTGTCATTTCATTGTGGGCTTTTGTGTTTTGTGGCATTACTGAGTATAATACTGTGATTACCAGTTTACATAATAATATAGCCAGATGAATTGTGGTCCGATTTGTACATAAAAAGGAAATAAAAGTGTAAATTGTAGCTTTTGTAAAACATGGACTTTAACCATTTATGCCCAGTATGAAAAGTCCCTACCAGTTTGAATTTCATATATTGAAAATATAATAAAAATAAATAGTTTTAGGTATTTTTTATTTTTTTTAAACTGCCTATTTGCTTGAACTACACACCAGGCATCTTTTCTTTTTGTGTAACCGCTGACCCATAGATTGTTGTTGGAGGAAGTTGGAACACACACCGTGTTGCAGTGCATGCTGGGGACTGTAGTGTCACAGGCCTGACTTGGCCTTATGTTTAACACATGGGCTTTATAGTGTGAGTGATGCAAGGATGACATATCTTGGGTCCTAGAGCCGTACATGTGAGATGCTAATGGTATGTTTAGATTCCAGCCTCAGATATTTGATTATATATATATTATATTTTTATATATATAGATGAGTACTTGAACTTTTGAAACGTGGTATGGATCATATATTTTTATGGCTAGTACTAGTGCATTCACAACTAAATTGGCAGGTGGCTGATTTTTATTTGCCTTATTTTTTTAAACCCAAAACTCACACTATGTGGGCTAAATGAACACATGAAACACATTTGCACATTTCCAGTAATTTCTTCTAATCAAAGACTCAATATGAGTAACATTATTTGCTTTTCAGTGGGTCAAAGTAGTATTTTAAATTCTAAATGAAAAATTAGTTGAATCATTATCTTGCAGAAGTATAAGGTAACTGTCTAATTAGGACGGTGCTACAACATTTTGGTACAGGTGTAGCAGCAGCATTCAAATACAGCACAATTGCGCTTACCTCACTTACATTATTTATGTCGCAGCATGGCAACGCAGACTCTGATACTGGACGATTCTGATTGTGCGTCCCAAAAGAAACACTTTTTCTCAGATGAGTGGAATGTATTTTGAACCTCGTAATGCTTAAATACGATGGTGCCTTAACCCTTCAGATGTTCTGTTACTAAGATGAAGCCTGGTGTTCACATTAAGCAGCTCAGGGGGAATCAACCATGTTGCTGGTATTTGCATCAAGCAATAGTGTTCGTGCTTAAACCTCTCTGCCCCTCACCAGGTAAGACTGCTGCCTTCATGTTACCTGTGCTGGAGCGTCTCCTCTATAAGCCAAGGGAGACACAAGTGACCCGGGTGCTGGTGCTAGTGCCCACCAGAGAGCTGGGCATTCAGGTGCACTCTGTGGCTCGCCAGCTCAGCCAGTTCACCAACATCACCACCTGCCTGGCTGTGGGTGAGTGATCCTCTCTTTATACCTTTTGCTTTCATTTTTGCTGGGATGCAGTTTTCTTATTTTCAATGGTGCTGGTCATTTGCGGTGGTGGAGATGTGTTTGACTAATGTCCAGATTAATGATTGCGCACTAGGGGTCAATCTGATCTTTATAATTTTTCCCATAAACAGGATCAGCATTTTAATTTGTGGTCTTGCCAGTGGAAGGCGTATGTGTGATGTCATCTATTATGCAGTTTTATTTTAAACTGTATTATTCAGTTTTTCATTATTTCCAAACATAAACCGTTTGGAAGCTGTGTTTTATTTTTATGATGTTCGTATGTTCAAATGTTTAAGTATTGTTAGCCTTATTTTACTTTATGCAGGCATTATGTTTCTGTTAATTATTACACTGTTCCAACTTCAGTTTAATGGGCAATGAATATTAGCCCAATATGTTGGCTATGGGTCTCATTATATAACAATAGATATAAATATCAAACACACAGTGGTCGTCCTCTACTATGTATTGCAGAAAGATTTTTTTTTTTTGTTGTACGCCAGTTGAACAGCTTAGCTAATATTAAGTGTTATCCTCTAATGTTCACTAGTGATTCCAAGTAAAAGAGTAAAAATGCTGTTGGCTGCTGAGCAGGACAGTGTAAAACATAAACCACTGAGAAATCAAGCAGTTATGTATGCTGAGAGTCAGATTGTCAGATTATGCATACCAGTAATGTCATAATAAACCAATCATGTCAGGCAATCAGAAAGGACGAGACAGCAGATGTGAGCCATTTTTACATGTGGAATGCCCTACATAGCTGTGATCTTAGAAATGAAACTTGGCAAAGAAAAAAAGTTTCTGCTGTTTTTAATCCCTTTAAGTGCCTATATTGTGATTCAGATGCAGTTCTGTTTAGAGGAAGGGTCTGAGTGGCTATGTTTAGAATAGCTGTACTTTTTTATTTTTGTTTAGAGTAATTGACTTGAATAGTCTTTCTTCCCTATTACAGTCTATTGTTATTGCAGACAAAGTGTGCATCAGTGTTGGAAATGATCTAATTGTCTAATATGCCACATGATTACTAGAGATGCTCCATAGCACGTTATCTGTTCTGATACTAAAAACTTGAGTATACCGACCGATACTGATTTTTATCTATTTATTTTTAAACTACTATGGTGATTGATTGGAGAATTAATGTCGTTTACAAGACTGCAAAATTGAAATGCTTTTTAAATGTTTTTTTCATTGTCGTACTATGTCTCTCTCAGTGAGGTTTTGATATTTTCTGCCTTGGTCATCACCTGCATCATTTCCAACTGTACTGTACTCACCCCCCTGCACTCTCAGCTCTACTGTTGTGGGTCCTGTTGCCTCAGCTCCAGCTCTCTGAACTCCCTCTGC
>JAILXH010004131.1:0-10583 GCA_023558415.1 Piaractus mesopotamicus | reverse complement strand
ATACATACATATCAATGAACGGAGACAGAGAGTAGGTGTACCTCCACATTGCTAGTATACAGTTAGACTTTAGCCCATCTGATGATGTACATTTAGTGAAACTGAACTCACTGAGAGAGAAGTGAGAGTTGTGAGCAGGAGTGATACATGAGTGACTCTTCATTGGCTGCTAAGTCACTATACAGAGCACCACACTCTCTGACCACTCCTCCCTCAGATCTCCCCCTTGCTGGTGCACAGTTAGAGACTGTAGCTCATCTGTCCATGCACAGTTTGTGTTAGACGTCCTCTAGCTCTTCATCAGTGGTCAGTGTCTGACCACAGAGCTGCTCTTGGCTCGACATTTTGGAGTTTTTGTCCACTCTCAACCTAGCAGTGAAAACCCCAGCAACACCACTGTGTACACTAATGTCAGTACTACACATGCTACAACCTCACTGCTGTGCTGAGAATGAACCACCACCCAAATAATATCTGGATATTATATGATCTTAAGGTCAGAAACTGACCAATCATGAATGGGGTGGGTGTGTTTGGGCGATAAATTGTGCAGCAAAAAATGCAGTCTGTAATTATGCAGTAGACCTGTAGGGTAGGTGGATCTAATAAAGTGGACAGTGTGTGGAAGTAGGGTAAGGAGGTGTTTCTAATAACGTTGCCAGTCTGACTGACTTGGTTGCCGTGTTTCGTATGGCATTCTGGAGGTAAAAGTTACGAGGATAATGTAGCTACTACAATAGCTGCTACAATAGATAACTATCCATTATCTGATAAATGATAGAAACATTCAAATGAAGCCTGAACATTTTCCACATGCTTCTCGTGTGAATCGCAGGGTAAAAACACTGAGCCGTTTCAGCGTGTACTGGTCAGCAGGCTGCCTCAATCAGGCAGGAAAATGTGAGCAATGCCACAAACACATTTTCAGGGCGCTACGAATCCAGCAGCAGCAGCACATTCTCTGCCTGGAGCTTTAATGGGTTTTAACGTGTGATTCACTCCCATTAGCGCTGCTGTGTTAACCCATTTAAGGCCAAGCGCAGCCGTGCGCTGTGGCAGCGAGTGGTGCTGAGGTCAAAGGTGAAACTGTGGTTAGCTTGGACAGGATGTGCCTCAAGTTTACAAAACTTTGCATTCTTTCATGAAAAGATCAGCTAGGATATGTTCAATGTCTGAATTTTGCATCTTTAGTTCTGCACTTCAGCTACAAACTCAGAAATAAAAGTACTGTACTGTCACTGGGTCAGTGCCCCTCTTGTCACTGTGGTGGTCCCCTCAAGGGTACATCTCAGTACCTTTAGTCAGGGAACGTAACTGTACTATAATCCACCGAAATTATATTTTCTAAGATGTACTGACTCCACACACCCCGTCTCGCCTCCAGGCTTTTTATTTTACTGTTCTGTTTTAAATCATTCGGTTATGAAAAGGTATAAATACGAACTTTTCACCTGGAAAAACTTATTTAAGGTTCACAATTAGACCTTGGAACCACTGTTGTACCTTTGAGGGAACATTTACATTGTTTGTACCTTGATGAATGGAAAATACCTGCACAGAACCTTTATTTCTAACAGTGTATGAGGCTATTGTGGCTAAGTAATAGAAGCTTTTCATCCATTGGCATTGTGAAGATTAGCATCACATGCTTGCCTCAAACCACAAAAAGTTAAGCAATCTCGCTAAAACTGTATGACACACTGTCATCTGCAGACATATGTTGTCCAATAGAGTTTGAGATTGACAAGGTTATAAATAATCTGTATAATTGTATTTACATTATTAGAGTAACTGCCCCAGCATTGCCTGTTAGCTACATAGGCCTCGTAGCATCCAGTGCAAAACTAAAGAAGCAAACTTTTTTTTTTCTGACTGACCACATTTGGGCTAAGGGTGCAAACTGTGAACATTTCATTCTGCACCAAACTTTACTTTCAACTAGAGCTGCTTCCTTTGCACCACACAAGCCTCTATTTCAGGCTCCTCAGCTCCTGGTCGCCGATTGTGTCTGACCATCCCATCCCGAGAGGCTTGTGTGAATGAATGCTGGTGCTTGGCTCAACACTTCACTCAGCTTCTCATTAAGTTCTCGCAGGAAAGATCCGAAAACCCTGCTGTCGTCTCTGATTAGCCGCTCGCCGAGCAACAAGAAAACTCGGGCCACCCACTAGCTGGACAGGAATCCAAGCTGTGGGGGCAGAAAGCATTGGCGGGACCCAAGACGACCATCAAGAGTGGGAGGAATCCCTCTGACAGAGAGGGAGCTGCAATCATATGGCTGCAGAGTGCAACACACACACAGCTGGAGATAGCTGGACCGTGAGAACTAAGAAGATCACCCTATAGAAGGCGTATGTCCAGTGTCCAGGCATTTAGCTATTTTATGGTGATCAGTTAGAAGGTGGTTGATTTTTCAACATTTCTGCCTAATTCAGTTGCTGAGATGTAAGCAATGTCATTCAGAGCGGTTTGATGCAAAATGGTTCATTGTAGAGAAACTTACCAATGTGCCTTCTTTACAGTGGTGGTGAATGGAACCAGGGGTCACCATGTCTACAACACAGATGTAGCCATTTTTTTTTTACTATCCAAAATGACCAGTGAACCTACATGTCTATATGGAATGTTGTGGATGGTAAAATAGAGGTTAATCTGAAAAAAGATCTCTCTTTGGGGACTGTTTTGCTTAACCATGCACTGTAGGCCAAAATCACAAATGCTAAATAAATGATCATAAACAATGTCTCAGATATCAGGCCGCATGTTCATAACTATTCCTTGTAATAACTTTCTTTGCAGGACATTGAAGGTACATTGAAATCTTTAGACATCTGGCTTCTATCACCACCACTGTGTACAATTGTGACTCAGTAAGTTTCTCTAAAATGGAACGATTCACATCAAACCACTCTGAATGACATTGTTTACATGTTAACGATTTAATTACGGAGAAATTTAGAAAAGTAAGAGGAATTCCGCTTAACGTTTGGGTTGGGTTAAGTGGAGCACGGCAATATGCACTAGAGCTTGAAATATTTGTCCAAACTCAGTGCATAGTTTGGTTAGGTTTGGTCATCATTTCTCAAATATTTGTCGAGCTCTGCTTTGGCTCAGTTTTCTCATTCAGGTTTCTCACAGCCAGTCTTTAATACCCTTTGGCCTGAATTTGCCCCACTTTAGTTTCCCCCACTATTTTCTGCATCCTGCTACTTTTATTACCTTAAACAACTTTTTATGTGGCCGGACTCACTTGTCCACAAAGCCAACGTAAAAACTTGTTGTTTCTGGAATGTTGTTCTAAGGCATTAAATGATGAATATATTTGTTAAAGGATGACTCTTTCACCCCTTAAATGACCAGGGCCCACCAGCAGGCCTGAAGTTTTATTTCACGCTTTTATAACCTGAGAATAGCTCAGCTAGTTTGCATTGAAGTCCCTGCAGTTACTGAATAATAGGCCTTAGTATGTACTAAGCCTGGGATTTTAAGGTGTTAACAAGTCTAGGAAAACCCCCTTCTGATGATGTATCTTCAAGGTGGGAGGAACTTTGGAAAACATACAGCTGCTCTGGGCTGGATTTTTGGGGTCTGTTTGAAATGGTTAGTTTTTTACATTCCATGTGTCAAACACAAAGGCCATGGGCCAAGTAAGGCCCGTGACACAGTCCTATTCGGCTTGCAAAATTATTTTCATTTTCTATACTTATTAGCCCACTTCACCCTGAGGTGCACTACAGTCCCCAGCATGCACTGCAACATAGTGTGCGTTCTGACCCCCTCCCCCAACAACAATCTATGGACCAGCGGTTACACAAAAAGAAAAGATGCCTGGTGCCTAGTTCAAGCAAATAGGCAGTTTTAAAAAACTACTTAAAACAATGTATTTTTATTTAGAATTAGTTTTGTGAAATAATATGAAATAAAATGAAATAATAGAATTAGTTTTGTGAAATAATATGAAATAAAATGAAATAATAACACAGCTGGCCCGCAGATTTTTTGAGATTTTTTATTATGGCCCTTTTAGTGGTTGAGTTTGACACCCCTGTTTTAGATGGTGAACACAGATAGAAACTAGATAGCTAATGTTGCTTCTAGGAAGGTGAATCTCTTATTCCAGTCATATAACTGTCATAACAGCTGTCTTCAGATCATCATTTGAGAGAATGGGCTACTGACTGGGCGAATGACAGAAATGACTGTACAGGTGAAAATATTTGGGTTCTATATACAAGCTTGACATTGTAACAATTTTGGTGCTATATAGAACCATTTTTTTTAAAAAAGTCATATATAATGGTTCTTTGAGCATTCATGGTTCTATATAGAACCATTGTGTTTACTAAAGAACCCTTGAAGAACCATCTTTAAAGAGTGCAGTTGAAGAATGGGTGTAGATTGTTTCAGATCAGAAGCAGCTTGTATTTTCTCCTCTCTCTCAAAGATGAAAGCTTTAAGTGCTGTTTATCTGATGGGGGCAGTTTTGGTGTCTACCAGGTCTTCCAGGTGGTCCCTCATACTACTACTATGTTTTTTGAGATTTTTTAATATGGCCCTTTTAGTGGTTGAGTTTGACACCCCTGTTTTAGATGGTGAACACAGATAGAAACTAGATAGCTAATGTTGCTTCTAGGAAGGTGAATCTCTTATTCCAGTCATATAACTGTCATAACAGCTGTCTTCAGATCATCATTTGAGAGAATGGGCTTCTGACTGGGCGAATGACAGAAATGACTGTACAGGTGAGCATCAACAACAAGCTAAAAGCTAAAGTTAGCAAGTTAGCTGGCAATGTAGATACTTTACCTCAGTTTGGCTTCTTTATTGTGGCTGAAAGATTAAAAAACATTTCTCTGGCATCCATATTGTGCCAAAAAAAAGTGAGAATCACTGTTTTCTTAACTAATTTGTTCTATGACTAAAGATACATTAAAGCTAGCTTGGTCATATTTATATCTTATAGGTCAAAAGCTGGGCTAGCAGACAGGATTGGTTGACACCACAGGGATTCGTAATGGTTGTTTGATGTATTTAGGTAATGCATGCTGGGAATCGTAGTGAGAGAACACTGGTGAAGGAAAAAATGATATAATATCATGAATTCTGTCAAACCGATAAGACTGAGGGATACAAATGTTGACCAGAGTACTGCTCAAGATGACAAATACCATATAAAATGCTGGTTTCATTTTTTTGACAGCTGTCATAGTTGCTAGGTAACTTTGTTGCTATGCTAATTTTGCAGCGACTATCATTGGAAAAGTAGAGTTTTAGTCCGTTTCTAGTTGGTGGAAGTTCTTCACAGTGGTGATGATAGGAACCAGACATCCGAAGCATTTGATGCCTCCAAAAGCTCCCTCAAAAGAATTTTTAAAAATAATTTGGTTATGAATATGCAGCCTGATGCCTGAGACATTTTTTGAAAATAAATAAATCTTATTTTCAGCTTTGAAGGTGCTGTTCTTCAACGTTCTTGCATTGCAAACTATCTAATGCTAATCATTTGTGTGGACTAATGACTCGTTCGGTCATTGATAACGCTCCTCCTGCCCTCTAATCCTACCAGCCTTTCAGCGCTGACCCTTTCCTCCATCTCCAACATCACACTGTTCTTGCTGTAGCACAAATCCTTTTTCCACCAATGCTGAAGGCTAATCTCTTCTCATTCTCTCTCTATTCATTCCCCATTCCTTTCCCTCTCTCATCCCTCAATCCTCTTCTCTTCAGACTAATTAGATCTCTCTCCCCAGATGGCCCCCGACCCGTCCAGCCTCGGACAAAAGCGAAGGCTCCAGGATGGCTCTCCTCTTGCTCTCAACAAACACGAGAAGAAAACAGTAACCAGGAAGGCCGGCTAAACAGGGAACAAACGAAAGCGGAGGGGAATTGCGATGTTTATGGGAAGCGAAAGAGGAACCGAAGCCGCAAAGCCACAGAAAAGAAAGTGTTTGATGGCTAAAGAGTCCACAAATCATATACGCTTTTCAAAACAACTAGCAAACGTGATGGGCCGCCGCCCTGGAAGCCGAAAACAATTTGTCTCGCAGAGAAGAGATAGTACACATAAAGGAGTGTTGAAGTCTCTGTGTTGATGCAAGACAAATGCCAATCATGTATACAAGCTTAATGTGCTGTATTCAAGCTGGGGGCAAAGAGTTCAGCCATGCTGGACAAACAGTAGAGCCACATGTGCACAGAAAACCATGTTTAATGTCAGATTTGAGGACACCTAGGCTTCTTTTGAGATATGAATCGGTTTTCTTTGAAATGAATGTGCTTGCAAAGATTTGGTTAGCATGAAGTAACACATAAGATATAATAACAATGCGATCATTTTTTTAAAAAAAAATCACATTTTTCAGTGTTTAGTGTGTGCACCCTTTGCCTTTATTACAGCTTCTGCTCTTCACAGGATAATTGTTTTCAGTTTTTCAGCAATCGGTAGGGATGTTATGCTTGTGCACACATCCAAAGTTCAGTCTTAGAAGTTGTTTGCTTTTCTGCTTCTCGGGATTAAAGCGTTCACTATTCTGAGAACACCATCAGCTTTTTTTTTTTTTTTTGATATGCAAATGTTCTTCCTTTTCTCAGTAAGGCTATGCCTCGTCCACCCCCCAGGCCCATAATGCTGCACACTGTGTCTTCTCACACGCTCTTAAAAAAAGTGTTCTTTAGCAAAGACAATGGTTCAATATAGAACCATGAACACCCAGAGAAGCATTTGCATGCTTAAAGTGTTCTTTGCATGGTGAAATGGTTCTTCAGATTGATGGAGAATGTGTTGGGTATGGTTTTTGGGTTCTATATACAAGCTTGACATTGTAACAATTTTGGTGCTACATAGAACCATTTTTGTAAAAAGTCATATATAATGGTTCTTTGAGCATTCATGGTTCTATATAGAACCATTGTGTTTACTAAAGAACCCTTGAAGAACCATCTTTAAAGAGTGCAGTTGAAGAATGGGTGTGGATTGTTTCAGATCAGAAGCAGCTTGATTTTCTCCTCTCTCTCAAAGATGAAAGCTGTAAGTGCTGTTTACCTGATGGGGGGCAGTTTTGGTGTCTACCAGCTCTTCCAGGTGGTCCCTCATACTACTACTATGTTCAAGGCATGGTCTGAATTCACAAAGTAGCTTTGAACATTTAAACATATTTTAATGTGGCTTTCCCCTTCCTGATGCAAGTG
Organism: Piaractus mesopotamicus; assembly: GCA_023558415.1. NCBI lineage: Eukaryota > Metazoa > Chordata > Actinopteri > Characiformes > Serrasalmidae > Piaractus > Piaractus mesopotamicus. The sequence goes on along the minus strand of JAILXH010004131.1, from coordinate 3,395 downwards.
AACTGTCTAATCTCCTCAAGAATACCTCCTGAAAAATGAGTAGCTTGTAAACAATGGCAGTTTTGACTGGAAGCTAGTAAAGGAAGGGTGGTCTCTGACTTTTGCGCAGTACAATCTGTCTAAATCTTTATACATTCAACTATAATTTATGTTTATGTAGCTGAATAGCTATAATATTTTAGACATATTTAACTTCAAAACTCAGCTTCATGTTCAGCTAAGTGCCTTCCTTGGTATGAAGAGCAGGTTTTTGATAATGATTGACAGCTCTCTTTTCCAAACTATTGCTAAAAGCTCATATTGAAACTCTTTCGGCCCAAAGCTGGTTTAAACACCTGAGTGCTGATGAATGCTGACATCACAACAATAGGATACAATGTGCAGGCTTTGGCTTTATTCCCATGATACTTACAGCTGCCTCAATGTATGTTCATTTTGTCTCGATGGATTCAGCAGAAGATTGTTGTAACCCAACTTTTGCTCACAGATGTTTGTCCCTGACAGGCTCAGAATGCATAAGCACTGGCACTGATCTTCAGTACGTTGGCACAGAAACTTCTGCCTTGAAAGTGAAACTTCTCTTGAGTTTCTCAGGGGCTGATTTTAGTGGGATGGAAATTTCGGTGCCAACAAAAGGTCTCAGTTCTTGCTGGCTCTTCTGTTCAAGTAGAAAGTTCTGGTTTCAGCTCAGTGTGATGGTTAAAAGAACCATGAAAGAATAGGGCTCATTCTTGTTCTTTCCTTTTTTACATCCCTGCTTTTTGTCTTTTTCGGGATGTTGCTGGAATCAGGAACGCAGCAATGAAAATAGTAAAATAAAGGAATAAGCCTTGAGAAGTTGTGCGTTGCTGTGGTCTTACCAATCTTTTATTACCAAAATGCAGCGACATTCAATAAATAATTGATCACATCAGAATAGTGTATTCCATTAACCAATATAGTTTCTTAAATGAGCATTCCAGGAATATCGCACAGTCTCATCAGCCTCATCAGTTTGACACAATTCATAATCCTATTATGCAAATACATCATTAGAACTACTGGGAATCCCTGTGGTGTCAACCATTCCTGACTGCTAGCTTAGCCTTTGAGCTATAGACTAATAAATACAACCAAGCTAGCAAGAGTGTAAGTCTGACCTCGGTCATCAAAAAAATCATAAATGAAGCAGCAATTATATCTTTATTCAGCACAAAATGAACACAAAAGGCAAAAGGCCCTTTCAGCTAAAGAAAAGAAGCCAAAATTAGGTCAAGTACTTAGACAACCAGCTACCTTACTAACTTAGCTTTTAGCTTGTCGTCCTCCTCATTTAAGTGGTTCGAGTAATCCATTCTCTCCATTGTAATGGTGATCTGAGAACAGCTACCACAGTTCAGCCTCCTAGCAGTAACGTCAGCTAGCAACGTTCCTTCCGTGTTCACCAGCTAAGGGAAAAAGAAAAGAAAAACAGCCTGCTTTTCAAAAATCCACACCAAAGTGGTCGTAGTTTTTCCTCCCACTTTCAGAAGGGAGTTTTCCAAGTTTCCAACTGGAAAATCTCACTCTGTAAACTACTGCAAACCACTGTGGGACGCAGTAGGCATGTTTATAACAGATGAAACAATGGTGACCTCTTTCATTTTGGACTGAGTGTCTCTTCAAGAGTGCACTCTCCTAATTACTGAGTTCAGGTGTTTCAGCCACATCTATTGCTAACAGGTGTATAAAATCATGCACATATCCATTCAATCTCCATGGACAAACAATTGCAATAGAATGGGTTGTACTTTAATAAGAAGTCAGTTCATGAAATTTCTGGTCAACTGTAAGTGCTATTATAGTGAAATGGAAGCTTCTAGAAGCAACAACAACTCAGCCACAAAGCGGTAGACCTCGCAAACTCGCAGAGCGGAGCTGCGGAGTGCTGAACCACGAAGTATGTAAAAATCACCTATTCTCTATTGCATCAATCACTACAGAGTTCCAAGCTGCCTTTGGAAGCAACATCAGCACAAAGCAGTGCACTGGGAGCTTCATGAAATGGGTTTTCATGGCTGAGCAGCTACATACAAGTCTAAGAGCACTATACATAATGTCAAGTGGTGGCTGAAGTGGTGTAAAACATGCACACCACTGGACGTGTTCTCTGGAGAGACTATCTGGCTTCCTGATGGATGAATCTGAGTTTGGCAGATGCCATGAGAACACTAACTACTGGAAAGTTTGGACGAGGAGGGATAATGGGCTGGGGCTGTTTTTCAGGGTTTAGGCTTACCCCCTTAGTTTCAATGAAGGACAATGTTAATGCTACAGCATACAAAAGACATTTTAGACAATTATAACTTTGTGGCAGTAGACTGGGGAAGACCCTTTCTTGTTCCAGCATGACCGAGCCCCTGTGCACAAAACAAGCTCCATAAAGACATGGTTTGATGAATTTGGTGTGGAGGAGCTCCAGTGAACTGCCCAGAGCCCTGAACTCAACCCCAGTGAACACCTTTGGGATGAACTGGAATGTCCCTCAGGCACAGTCCAAAATCTTGTGGAAAGCTTCCCAGAAGAGTGGAGGCTGTTACAGCTGCAAAGAGAGGGGTGCACATTAATGCGCATGGTTTTGGAATGAGATGTCCAAAAAGCTCATTTAGTTGTGATGGTCAGTTGTCCACATACTTTTGGCCACAGAGCACATGTGCATATTAGCTATTTTGCAATGGCTTTAAGTGTGGTTAGGAGATTTTATAACTGGGACTGTGCCCTTTATAATGATGTTGATGTTATGCATTCAAACACACGCATTAGGGCGTGCACCAATACATATAGTATATAGGATACAGGGCGCATGAGTTCGTCTTATCTTACTAGAACATGCAGTATTTCTAAAGATGGGAAATTAAACATCGTGACCTCTTTGTGACCAGAGAATGACTTTTAATCTTACGCTGTTCATTCTTCTTTATGGCTCTGACCGCTGTAGAAATCCACAAAATAAAAGCAGTAAAGATGTTTATCTCGGTTTGCTGGAACGGCTTTGCATCCAACTCTCAAAAGGCCTGCGTGGAAAATACTGATACGCTAAATCTCGCACTAACCTTGCGATTGGAGTTCCATTAGACAGAGTTTTAATCATCACAATTTATCAGACGGAGTGTTTTCTCTCTAAGAATAATAAAAAAAAAAACTGGTGCACCCTCCTCCACCAGAAAGGTTCATCTTAATTAAACGCAGCTGCGGAGATATCAGCAGACCAGGAGAGGGAAAAGGGGAAAAAAGGAAGGAAGACGGAAGGAAAGAAACAAAACAAAGAAAGAAGGTAAGACTAAAGTATTCTTGTCTTCGAGCTCTGTGGAGACGACTCAAAACTGTGGGAATCTCTCTCACTACTCATCTCTTAAGCTTTAAAGTGCTCATACCCT
>JAILXH010004120.1:23682-34911 GCA_023558415.1 Piaractus mesopotamicus | reverse complement strand
GCTGCTTTGTGACAACATCAGTTGTAAAAAGCGCTATACAAATAAATTTGACTTGACTTGACTTGACTTATCTCTATACATAAATGACCATTGTTCACAACTACTTAGCAATCATTTTTACCTGTCTTAATTTTGTTTGTTTATTGTGCTTATAGTATTACACTATTACACTGTACACATTTTTATGCTCTTTCCCATGCAAGTTAGATTTGAGAAACATTTTATTATTTAAGTACTTACTTTAAACAGCAGCAGGGATGTTAAAATGTGGAAGAGTTTCTGTGTGATTCAGTTCTGCCAAGTGAAGTTGAAACCATCTGGATGTTCAAAGAGTGTGTGCTATTCTATTTGTATTCAGGTTCCTTGACTATGTCACAACACCACACCTTTTCTGAAAAAGCACCGGAGTTACATCCCAGTTTTTGGCATAGTGTCAGAAAGAGTGCGTTTTTTGCAAAATATTGCAATTCCACTATATTTGCATTGTAGCTGTTAACATTGTACATGCCACAATAATCACATTTAGATGCACATTAATAGTCTTATACCCACTAAGATTTGACTATTTACTTTGGCTGAGAAAAAAGTCGTGTAAACAGTTTCATGTCGTCTGTTAAAACTGGAGTAAGGTCTTTATCACAATAAGTAAATGCTGTAATAATTTGCAGTAGTGTGTCTCACTGCAGTTTACATCCTTCCACAAGCTAATGCAAATTTAGCACTGGCTAAACTGCCCAATGCTACAAACAAACTGCAAAGTTCTCATTCATATAGCACATTTGTTACAGTGGGGAACTTTAATCATGCCCATTAAGGCTGTGTTTCACAAATTCTTTCAGTTTGTTGATTTTCCAACCACAGGAAATAATATGTTGCACCCTATCTGCTGCAATGTAGCAACTGCTTACAAAACATCACCCCTGCCCCCCTCCTTGAACAGTCTAATCACAATTCTTTGTACCTGACCCCAGCATAAATACTTAAATACAGACTGTTAGGATCTGGCCAGAGAGAGCAATATCTAAACTACAGGACTGCTTCGACAACACAAACCTTTGATTTTTTAACCTAAAAACCACTCAGGACAATCACATGTACTTAAACACCTATGCTTCTTTGGTTTCAGCCTATGTCAACTTCTGTATGGACAATGTTACCACTGTTAAACACATTCAGACATTCCCCAACCTTAAACCTTGAATGTACAGAGATGTTCAGGTACTGTTGAAGGTACATGATAATATTTTTCCTACAAGAGATCCAGAGGCTTATACAACAGTCAGGGCCACTCTTAGGGAGGCAGAGCACTGCAAAATGATAACAGAGGAGCATTTTGAAATCTCAGACTCCTGGCATACGTGGTAGGGCGTTAAGTCCATCACAGAAAACAAAAGTAACAACACCTGTCCAACCTGTATGACATCTTTCTAAAACAGGCCACTGTCCTTACCTGCTTTAAGTCTGCTACAATGTTTCTTTTATTTATTATACCCTGAAAGTGTGTTTACACTTTTATACTTCATGTTTTTACCTTTGATTAAACATTTACAAGCTGGCTACAAATGACACCTCATTGTACCTGTACAGCGATAATACAGATATCATATCTTAAATAGTTTCATTAGATTTTTTCTAGGTTCGGCTGTCCAACTACATATATATTGTAGTGCCTTGCTACTGGCTCACACTATCTTTGAAAAGCTCAGGAAATGATGCAATGTGAGTGGCCTCATGTGGAAGCTCATAGTACGTGCTCATCCAGTCCCACTTTAAATTAAGTGTCCCTAATAACTGTGTAGTTACCCATGATTAACACATGCAACAACACTGTAACTACTGATGATTTAGTCAAGGTTACAGATGGATTACAGAAGTACAGCCTATGTAATTACAGATGTGTATCAACTTCAGTTTTGCCTCATATAATTACAGAAGTGTATCTTCTACACAGGAACTTTCTTGTAGTGCAGTGTTAAAGTTACACTTTATAAAAAGTGGACAGTTCCTGTGTAGTTATTATGTAGGTACCGTGTAATAATGGAGTGGTGATATAGACATTGCATTTGGGGGAAATGCAACACATTTAATTAATGTCTTAAAAGTTACATGTTAAGATAAGGGGAAATCTGCTGTGCTGTCACGTTACAGAATGGTTTAAAGCTGAAACTGGTTACAGTGTCACAGCACTAGCAACATAAATGCTAGTTAATGTCAGGAAACCTGACAGACACCGTGTAAGTAATGTCTTAATGGAAGTTATTACATACTTCCCTTTACAAACTTCTGGAAAAACTGCTCTTCTAGTCTGATTACAAATGTAATTACATTTGTTATTACTCTTGTGTAATTACATGAGAGAGAATAGGCTGTTAACACTATTAAGATACACTTGTATAAATTACATGTGGCAAAACTGAAGTTGATACACATGTATAATTACATAAGGTGACCTTCTGTAATCCACTGTAACAGTGACTAAATCATTAGTAGTTACATTGTTGTTGCATATCTTGTTCATACGTAACTACACAGTTAATAGAGACACAATATGTGGGACCGCTCACCCTCCTAAAAAGGACTGTTTATTTTTGTTTATGATGTTGTTGCCATAGTTTAAATTGTGAGTATGCATTGATCTTTTGTCTGGGGTGCGGGTTGTTTGTGTGTGGCGGGTCACTGTGAGGGTAAAGCTTGTGGCTGGTGGTGACATCCCCCATGGGTTTGTCACTCGCAAACAAGACCTGAAATACTTTGACTCCTCCACCTGGGGCAGGTCTTTTCCCCTTACTACGAGTGGGGGTGCAGTGCCATATAGGTCGTGGGAGATGGCAAGGAGGTTCTTACTGATGTGGACCCCTGCAGCGGAAACTGGCTCTTGGTATGTGCCTTTCTGTTTTTCAATAAAAGAGCACTTCTTGCAGCAGAATCATGGCCTCACCTTTGTCTTACTCTACACAATTGCTACAGTATACAACACGCCACCTTTTCATCCCTCCCAAAGAACCTGTTATATTAGTGTTTGTGAATGTAATTAGAGTGCTGCAAAAAGCTTTAATCACCTGCCACACCTGCACCTGACTGATGAGTCAGTACTGTAGATGTACTTCCTGGTTGCCTACTTTAATTACTGTGCCACTGAGAGGATAATATGCTCACATAAAAATAATCATTATTTGAATAGTGTACAAAAGTTGGTTATTTGTGTTGCATAATTATGAAATCAAGACTATAAATTAATGCAAGGACCTTATTTTTGTGAATATGGCACAAATTAAGTTGCAATTGTTGCACTGGCAGGTTGAGTGTGACAGATATATTTATGGTATAACCCTAATCTGGCATAGAGTGACACAATTAACAAAACTTGATGGTACTTTCTATGACAGGTTCTAGATATTACCTAGGTAAGTGTGGGGGACAGTCAGCAAAGTACTGTGCACTGTATTATTGAAGGTGAATGATAGCAAGTAATCGGAAAATCTATCTAAATTATATTGGTATCTCACATGACAAATTACAATATTATATTTGTATTGTCAAAATATTGCAACAATTATCTATATAGTAAAGGTTAAAAAGAAAAAAAGAAGATAATTATATAACAATATATATGTCCTGAAGCTTTTTTTATTTTTCAAATTGTTTAAGGTATTTATTCCTGATGGACCCACATTTTAGAAAGTTTAATAGGAAGTGCATCTCTGGGTCTACCTCACCTGTCCTGCAGTGACCACACATTCTCTCCTCTCTCTGTAACCACAACTTTTTAAACCCGCCTTATTCAACAGCCAGCCATGGTCACTGAGTCTGCATTTGTTGAAGATGTGTCCCTGCTTCTTGTCTTGGACAGTTCAGATCCTGGGATTGGAGCCTTAAATAGCAGTGTTGCTGGGGGACCTGATTTAAGATCAGAATCAGAATCAGTTTTATTAGCCAAGTGTGCTTGCACACATAAGGACTTTGTCTCCAGGTTATAGTGCTCATAAACAGTGCAACTGCCACGATACAGTGCTTACATATAACAATAAGACAATAGACATGATTTGCAAATAACCCATTGCTTAAATACAACTACAACAAAGACCGAAAATAGTGCACGGCTTCAGTATTGCACAAGGACCAAAATATTACTTAATATTACATAACTACTGTTGAATATTACACAGTTCAGAGTATGTGTTTTTTTTTTTTTTGGGTGTTTAGGCACATGACTTGTGTGAGTATTCATTCAATAGCTTATTGGCTAGCAGACAGAAACTGTTCTTATGCCTGGGGGTCCTGAGTAATTTTACCTGCCTATTTTCTGACATGGTAAGATTACAGGTCTTGGAGGAAGGGCAGATTACTGCCGATGGTCCATTCTGCAGCTCTGACTATCCTCTGCAGTCTGGACTTGTCATGCTGGGTGGCAGAGCAGAACAAGACAGTGAGGTATGAGCAAAGTATGGATTCAACAGCAGCTCTGTAGAACTGGCTAAAATAGCTGGTGTAGGTGGAGAAGAGCAGTGGCGAAATTGCACATCTTTATGGGGCACCAGTACTAAGAGTACAGGTGCTGGATGTGATTTCACCCAGACTCACATGTTGCTTCCTGTCAGTCAGGAGATCCAGTAGCAGGTGGATCTGGGCAGAGACAGCTGGAGGAGTTTATGATGGAGGATTTCTGGAGTTACAGTGTTAAAGGTCAAGCTGAAATCAACAAACAGAACCCTGGCATAAGTTCCTAGGCTGTCGAGGTGATGCAGTATGTAGTGAAGACCAATGTTAACAGTATCGTCCTCTAATGTATTTGCCCTATACGCAACCTGTTGGTGGTCCAACATCAGATCTGTAATGTCTTTCAAGTGGGCCAACACAAGTCTTTCAAAGACCTTCATCACCACAGATGTCAGAGCTACTGGCCTGTGCTCATTCAGACCTGAGATACAACGCTTTTTGGGTATGGGAATGATGGTGGAGCATTTAAAGCAGGATGGCATGATGGCAGGTCCAATGACTTGTTGAAAATTTGTGTGAAGATGGGTGCTAACTGATCAGCACAGGTTTTCAGACACAATGTGGATATCATATCAGGTCCAGGGATCTTTCTGATCCTTTGTCCTTTAAAGAGGCATTGCACGTCCTCCTCACAGATCAGTACTGGATCAGTAGAAATGAAAGGGACCCTGGGAGGAGGTAATGTTGGCTGGTTACTGGAATTTTCAAATCTGCAGTAAAATACATTCAAGTATTCAGCTAGACATTGGTTCTGATCCAGGTTGGAAGATGGTTTCTTGTAGTTAGTAAGATCTTTTAAGCCTCTCCATGGGTGGGCTGTTTGCAAGGACTATACCCTTTAGTTTTTCAAAGTAGTTTCTTTCAGCTGCCCTTATTTCCTTTGTCAGTGTGTTTCTGGGTTTGTTACACTGGACACTGTCTCCTCTTCTATAGGCTGCCTCCTTATCAAGTCACAGCTGTCAAAGTTTAGCTGTGGCTTTTAGTTCCAGTGAAAGGAACTCTTAATGCTTCAACAGACCAAGAGATTTTGAACAATTTCATGCTGCCAACTTTGTGGGAACAGTTTGGGGATGGCCCCTTCCTGCTTCAACGTGATTGCACACCAGTGCACAAAGCAAGTTCCATAAAGACATGGATGACTGAGTTTGGTGTAGAAGAACTAAACTGGCCTGCACAGAGTCCTGACCTCAACCCGATAGAACACCTTTGGGATGAATAAGAGCAGAGACTGCGAGCCAGGCCTTCTCGTCCAACATCAGTGTCTGACCTCACAAATGCTCTTCTGGAAGAATGGTCAAAAAAATAGCCAGGCCTTCTCGTCCAAAATCAGTGTCTCCCTCACAAAATGCGCTTCTGGAAGAAGGTCAAAAATTCCCATAAACCACTCCTAAACCTTGTGGAAAGCCTTCCCAGAAGAGTTGAAGCTGTTATAGCTGCAAAGGGTGGGCCGACATCATAGTAAACCCCATTGGATTAAGAATGTGATGTCACTCATATGCGTGTGAAGGCAGACATGCGAATACTTTTGGCAATATAATGTACCAACTGGATATAGTTGGGCTCACCTACACCCACAGTGTTGGCTCTGGAATCAAACTCCTTGATAGGGGTGGGTCCCTCTCCTACTCAGGGGTTGCACAGAGTGAGAGGCGCCGGGCGGGTGTGGGGATACTCACGAGTCCCTGGCTGGCTGCCATGGAGTTGAAATTTGTCCCAGTGGACGAGAGGGTCGCCGCAATGCGAATTAAAATCGCATTGCGGCAGAGAGGAAAGAGGTCTTTAGGGAGTGGATGGCACAGAGGACTCCCGGCTGAGCAGATAGGTACCGACAGGCAAAAAAGGTGGCAGCAGCAACGGTGGCGGAACAAAAATCCAGAGCGTGAGAGGAGTTTGGTGAGGCCATGGAGAAAGACTTTCGGTCGGCCTCAAGGAGGTTCTGGACAACTGTCCGGCGACTCAGAAGTGGTCGGTGGAGAAACTCTGACTTCAAATGAGGGTATTGTCAGTTGGAGGAAGGAGCACTTTGAGGAACTCCTTAATCCGAGAGACATGCCTCCCTCATGGGAGTCATGGCCAGAGGCTTCTGGCGTGTCAGGTTCCATTTCCCTGGTGGAGGTCACTGAGGTAGTTAGCAAGCTCTTCAATGGCAAGGCACTGGGGGTGGATGAGATCCATCTGGAAATGCTTAAGGCTGTGGATGATGTGGGGCTGTCATGGCTGACATGGCTCTGCAATATTGCATGGACTTCGGGAGCAGTACCCTTGGACTGGCAGACCGAGGTGGTTGGCAGCAGTAATGCGGCCACTGCACTGGACTGTAGTGGCGAAGAGGGAGCTGAGCCATAAGGCAAAGCTCTCTGTTTACTGGTTGGTCTACATCCCAACCCTCACCTATGGTCATGAGCTGTGGGTAATGACCAAAAGAATGAGATCACGAATACAAGAGGTGGAAATGAGCTTTCTTCACAGGGTGGCGGGCTACGCTCTACATGATAGGGTGAGGAGCTCAGTCATCCAGGACAAGCTCAGAGTAGAGCCGCTACTCCTCCGCATTGAGAGGAGCCAGTTGAAGTAGTTCAGGCATCTGATCCAGATGCCCCCCGGGCGCCTCCCAGTGGGGGTATACCAGGCACGGCCTACTGGGACAAGACCCTGAGTTCGTTTTAGGACCCGCTGGAGGGATTATATCTCCAGGTTGGTCTGGGAGTGGCTTGGGGTCCCCGGGAATGAGCTGGAGGAAGTTGCGGGGACAGGGTCGTCTGGGATTCTCTGTTCTCCCAACTGCTACCCTATCTGGACTAAGCGGTTAACGATGATGATGATGATGATGATGATGAGCTCATTCCATATCCAAAGCCACAGCTTCAAACTCACTCCAATCTGTGCAATCAAATCAGTCCTGTTGCTCTATTTTTGCCTCCATGGTCCAATTTTTACTAGTGATGACAACTGGTTTAGCAGTTTTCAGTTTCTACTTGTAAATTGGGAGAAGAAGTAAAAGACTATAGTCACGGTGACCTACAGTTGCACAGGGACAGCATGGTATGCGTCCTTTAAGACAGTATAGCAATGGTCAAGAGTGTTCATTTCCCTGGCAGGACACCGGATGTGTTGCATGTATTTGGGAAGTTTGTGGCTAAGATTTTCTTTATTAAGATTCTCTAAAATGATAAGGAGAGAGTCTTGATGATTCTGTTCCATGTGGATTATTTGGTTACTATAAAGTTTAAGTGCCTCTCTCAAGCAGGCTTACAGTGCTCAGATTCAGTCTCTCTAACATGACATGATGGTTCACACCAGGCAAGTGACTCAAATCTGTCATTAATGTGACGAACTGTGATTCTGAAAGGACCTGCATGCATGCATTATAATCAATTACATCACATGAGTGAATCATGTGCACCATGATCAGCAAACAATCTAGCAGAACAAGACATAACCCCTTATGCTCCAAAGTATATTTTGGATTTTCCATCTGAAATTACCTGCCCAAATCTTAAGACAAACTATTCAGTAACTGAATGAAATAAATGTAAAATGTTTGTGTTTTTTTGTAAAAGATCCCCTCAAATTAACAGAAAATGTGTTTTATGATCATAAACGTAATGCCACATGCTTACAATTTATTTACTGCTGAAAGCCAAAAATCTTAGACGCTCTTTGTATTTTTTTATAACAATAATATTTTACAGAGCATATCACTGAAGAGACACCATCTGAGGCCCAGTTTATAGCAAAAATGGGTCATCTTTTAATAGAAAACAAAGTGTGAGTTTGGCTTTTTTTTCTTATAAAGTTTTTCAAGTCTGAGTAAAGGACGACAGTTGGCTTTTCCAAGTGTCCGTTTGGCATCTCCAAATGTCATTTTTATTCCAAACTACTAAAACAGCATCTAGCAAGAATTTCTCCAAACATACCATGTATGGGTTGTTTGGTGGGCATTAGCTCAGGCTAGCACACATTGCCATGCTATACTGACAGTACTCGGTTCTCTTTTAGCACAAAAAGGCCAGAAACCTCTCCAAAATGCAAAATCAACCTCAACCTGTATTGAAGGAAATAAGAAAATAAAAGTACAAAAAAGATATTGTTCAATTCAAAATCAGTGCTAATGAAAGGCACATATTTTCTGCAATAACTTAAAATTGGGTCATCTTACAGAATTATGATCAATATATTCATAGTCTTGGGAATCAGCCCTTTCACTTGATATATCATTTGTACACTTAGTTGAAGTTTAATTTTGTGTATAATATGAATATTCATAATTGTAATTCATATTTCGTAGTTCGTAGTCATGAGACATAGCTTATTTGAAGCCAAATTATCATTAGCTATCCTACGAATTTACATTACTCATCTATTTGGCTGGAAAGAAGACAGTTACAGCTCTCATATGACACCCAATTTTTTAATGTAGCTTATGAAGTATGAAAGTAATGAAGTAAAGAATATGACGAAGTGCGTTTTGGAACCACAGCTCTCAAGATTAGAGCAAGACGAAGGCAAAAAGGGTAAGATGTGTTGCTTTTTCACGTTTACTGGCTCACTTTACTTAAGATTAGGAGCAGCTGCCACTGTAATGCTTAATGGTGGCTCACACAAAGTAATAGAAAAGACAGGATTTACAATCTGAGCATTCTCATGGTCACATGGCCACAAATCTAGGACCACTTATGAAACTGGCTCAGGTTGGATTTGTGTGTCCACACAGCTCTGAAAACATCAGATCTGTGTCACATTAAGACAAAAAATCTGATTTATGCCACTTCAGTCTGATAATGTGAACACAGTCTATGTGATAAAGCAGATTAGACAACAGGTACAGGAGACAATAATGTAAAAAATGAAGTGTACCTACCACTGAGTACTCAGCAAGCACTTTTTCCCCACTGTATTAATTAATTCCATACTAATTGGTACATTTACTGGACTGTAAAATAAAGTGACTTTTTATGCAGTATTTACACAGCAACTATTTGTTTTCTAGTATTTGTGGTTTGCAGAGCATAACCATATGCAGTGTTATAGATCAGATATAGATTAACAGACAATGGTAAACGGTGAGTGTCATATGCATTGTAAAACATGGATGAATGAAGAAAAACAACACAAGATTAACTCTTACAAACCTCCATATTAGGGTGTAGCATAAGGCAGCCATGTGTTTTATTGTCCTCTTGGATTCATGCTGACTGCTAAAACTGTGATACACAGCAAAATAGGCTTTATCATTATTTTTTTTTAATTGAGTTGCATGTTTACTATCACAAGTGTTCTCGTATTTGAATCATGTCATTCTTTTAACTCTTTGTTATAATATGAAAGCTAAATGCAGAAAGCTAATGTTATGGTAAAGAGTGGATTTGGGGCGCTTTTTGGAGCTGGATTGCTGGCTGATGGATGTCAGCTGGATGAAATCATGCTGGTTAGTGTTAGCTGAGTGTTCTGATGTGTGAATCATGTCGCTGTTTTAACCATTTATTGAGCAGGGCTCATATTAGGATTTTTAATTTTTTTTTTCTAGCCAGATTACTCACTGATTTCGACGTCACAGGTCATTGTTCTTATACACTTATAATCTTATACTGACTAACCTGTAAAATGTAAATGTATGTTTTGCCCTGAATGTTGGGTCAACTCTGAGCTCTAAAATCCAGTCAGTTGCATATTGTAGTTCACTGATATATAACATTATGTATGGTTAAGTGAACTTTATATGGTCATGAACACTATATATGGTTATGCTCTGCATTCCATAAATACAAGAAAACAAAGAAGAGAACATACCAGCAAATGTAGCAAGTAATATGTAATGAATCACTAAAAACTGAAATATACCTGAAATATTTCTCACACTAATTACTCTGTACTTACATACTGAGCTTCCAATTAGATTCCAAATATTACTAGTAAGTACATGTTTAGCATTAAATTGTAAGTACTACATGTTTACCATTATAATTCTGAGTAAGTACTTTTGTTCATACCTTTTTAAATAGTTATTAAGCGTAGAGTATGTACTGGGAAATTACTGGTAAGTACCACATATTTACCTATTAAATACTAGTTACTTACCATACTGTCAAGTGCTACCAGTGTTTTATTATGCTGTTGTAAAAACATGAAGCTGTCTGACCACTCTGACCCAGACCATGAACTGAGAGTGGGCTTCACAAGGTTTACTGCTGTGATGTTCTTGGACCAAGCTTCATCCTAAAAGCATCCCAAAAGGTTGGCTGTTTGTTTTCTGTCATTACTTTAACTCTATAGCTACATACTGTATTTCAATTTGATCAATAAAAACTACTGAGTGAAGTATCATTATCATTTTTTTTTTTTACACAAATTTGCATTTCAGTAAGCATGAGCTTAATTAATATTTGATGTTAAATTAAAATTATGTGACTTATTTTTGTGGACTTTTGTGTTAATGTTACCATTTGTCAACATCATCATCATCATCACCACTTTTATTTATATAGCACCTTTCCCATGCTTAAGGAAGCTTTACAATCAATACATAATCAACAATACATAACACAGCACACACACATGCACACACACATACACACACACACACACACTCCCTCCACGGTTCCCACAGCTATCAGAAGAAATTTCCGTGACCACAGCACAGAGTCACTCAGCTAGCTAGCCCGGAAAGAGTCGTTAGCGGCGGGGGAAAGTCTCACGCTGCAACTGTGGTGCATCACACAGGAGGCCGGACCG
>JAILXH010004120.1:0-16682 GCA_023558415.1 Piaractus mesopotamicus | reverse complement strand
AAACCTTGTGGAAAGCCTTCCCAGAAGAGTTGAAGCTGTTATAGCTGCAAAGGGTGGGCTGACATCATATTAAACCATATGGATTAAGAATGGGATGTCACTCAAGTTCATATGCGTGCGAAGGCAGATGAGCGAATACTTTTGGCAATATAGTGTATGTTGTCCTGTGGGGATGCTATGGGTCCTTTTGTATTGTTAGGTTAGGCTCACTGCAACAAAGTTATTCTGACTGGTAACCTTTAAGCTATGATGAAACATTTGAATTCTGATGGGAGTGGTCTCTTCCAAGATGACAATTGCCCCATCAACAGGATTGATTAGTATGAAAATAATATGAATGTTATATAAATGATATGCTTTGACCTTCACAGTCACCAGATCTCAACTCAACTGAACACCTTTGGGAGATGGGCTGACATGATTAACAGTGCTGTCAACCACTAATTCAAAACACCATTTGAGAGAAAATCTTTTAGAAGAATGTCTATATATACACTTTATGGCCAAAATTATCTGGACATCTGACCATCACACCTATATAAGCTTGGACATTAATACAAAGCTGCCCCCTTTTTTGCAGCTATAACAGCCTCCACTCCTTTGGGAAGGCTTTCCACAAGTTTTTCCATGGAGTGTTCCTGAGGGTAAATGTGCCCATTCAGTCAAAAGAGCATTTGTGAGGTCAAGCACTGACATTGGATTAGAAGGACTGGCTCACAATCTATGTTTCAATTCATCCCAAACACGATTTTGCTTTGTGCACGGGGCGCAGTCATGCTGGCACAGGAAAGGACCTTCAGCATATAAGCTTATCATTGTCTAAAATGTTTTCTTCTGCTGTAGCATTAACATTACCCTTCACTGGAACTAAGGGGCTGAACCCAAACCCTTAAAAATAGCCTGAGAGCATTATACCTCCGCCACCAAACTTTTCTGTTGGCATTATGCATAAGTAAGCAGCCGTAAGAAACATTCTCCTGGCATCCACCAAACCCAGATTCATCCATCAGACTGCCAGATAGTGATGCGATTCATCACTCTAGAGAACATTTCTACTGTTCCAGAGTCCAGTGGCAGCATGCTTTACACCACTGCAGGTGCACTTGGCTTTACACACAGTGATGTTAGGCTTATGCACAGTTGCTCAACTTCCACGTTGCTTCCAGAGGCAGTTTGGAACTCTGTTGTGAGTGATACAGCAGAGGTTAGGCGATTTTTACTTGCTTCAGCATTCAGCATCCTTGCTCTGTGAGTTTGCGTGGTCTACCACTTTGTGGCTGAGCCGTTGCTCCTATACACTTCCATTTCCCAATGATAGCACTTACAGTTGACTGAAGCAGATCTAGCAGGACAGAAATTTTACAGACTGACTTGTGGAAAAAGTTGGCATCCTATAACGGTGCCACATTTAAACTTCCTGAGCTCTTCAATATGACCCATTCTACTGCCAATATTCGTCAATGGAGACTTGATGGCTATGTGCTTGATTCTGTGGGTGGACCTGTGCTATCAGACTGTACATTTGTTTTTAAGAAGATTAATAACATGTAAGGCTATTTCATGCTATTTATGTTAAACAAGAGTTCCAGTTTTAAAACACCTGTGCTGAAAAAAACAAGTAATAATATATTGAAAAAGAATTTAGTTACTGAAATCGGTAATGTTTGGTGTTGTAAGCAGTTACTTTAATCTTCCAGTGTGGCTAATAACAAAGGTAAAAATGCAATTTCCAATACTTATGCTCAGTTGTCACAAACACTATAATATTGTTCCTTTTCAAAGAAATAACTAAACCTGGCTCTGTAAAAAAAGGGCATATTACTCTCTTTCATTTGTACAATTAATAAATAGAAGGAGGAAGCAGTCGTGACAGCTCTATATAAATAGTAAGTGAAATGCTTCAGAATGTCAGACTTGGTGACAACTCAGTGCTTTTCCGTTTATCACCATGGCAACACACAGGACGAAGGTCAGTAACTCCTACACTGAAGCATATAGTATTGAACGAAAGGAGAGTAACATCTTACCCAGCCTGACCTTGTATAACTGTGTAACACCCAGTCTGTCCTTGTCTTTTCATTTCAGGGATAAGATGGGAATGGAAGCGAACTGTATTACAGTTAAATATCACAACTATTTTGTTTGAATTTTTACAAAACAAACAATTCAGCATCAGCCAAAAGGAGTAGGAGAGAAAGCATTCAGTGTCCTAAATGATACTGCCTCTCATCTATTTACATTTAAAGTCGTGACTTCTCACATTTTACATGGCATGAGAAATTTTTAAAGTCAACTTGAATCAGAAATCATAGCGCATTTTACTTCCATACCATAGCATGAAGTGAAACACTGTATTACCCTTACAGAAAAGCCACACATTTTTTACATGTAAAGTGTACATGTTTACAAGTTAATGTGGTATGAAACAGTTCATGAAATCATTTTTCATGTGATCACGTTTTTTCACATGATCATACATTTTCTCACATATGTATGTTATTCACATGTAAATTTCTTGTGTATTTTTCTGTAAGAGTAGGGACATTTAAAAGACAAAGTAAAAGAAAACAATATATCCCCTGCACTGAGACACAGTTACATGAATGATGTTCCTAAGCCAAAAATGGTTTAGTGACTGCTAAACAAAACATCTACACTGATTATAAAAAACACAAATTATAAAGGGCAGATGATCTAACTATGAAGCATGTACTGAATCCATAAAAACGACAAAAAAGCTCAAAAGAGTTTTGGAATGCAATCCATGGATCAAATGAACTACAAAGACCAACAACCTTCCTTTTATAGCCACAGGTACTAAAAAGTTCTAAAAAATTTTATGCCACCCAAAGAGAGTTTATCACTACTGTCACTGATAAACATAAGGACGTATACAATTTACTAAGATTATGTATGGAATTTCATTAAAAGATTCAGTAAGAATGGGGGAAGGTGGGTGGGGGGTGGGGGGGGGGGGTGGCTGTACAGGCTCTCATGCTCTTAAAAAACCTTTACCTCTGATTCCCCGTTGCAGAGAATGCGTATTTTAGGGATGATTCATACCTCGCACTCTCTGGAGCCTGAGATGGTGCATGTGCACGCCCCGTTGACCAGTGCATCCATGGTCTCTGCATTGGCATGGTTGTAACTCAGATAATACTCCTGAAGTTGAGAATTTATGTTATGCTCAGCCTGTCGTGCTTTTTTCCTGCGCTTCTGTCGGATCGAATGCTGTTGGAGTTGCCTCATGCTGTTGGGATACCGTCGCCATGACACGTAGATCACTAAGAGGATAAGTGACACAGACAGAAAGAGTGCCACACTACCAGCAATTATCTTGTGAAAGGTCATGTGCTCAAATTCTGGCTCTGGGGTAAAGGTTAGGCTGCTGGGAGTCACAGAAGGTAAAGGCAAAGCGCCATTATCAGAGAGACCAGGAAATAAAGCCTTTGGGGTAAGTCTTTGTATGATGGTAACATGGGAAGATTGTCTGGTTGTAGTGAGGGCTGTGGTTGCAGTAGTGGTTGAGACTGTGGAAGGTTTTGTGGTATATGAAGTTGTAGTTGTGGTCAGGAGTGCAGTAAGTTCTGTAGTTGGCTCTACAGTGAACAGCTCTTCACATATCAAACTGTTCTGCACAGCACTCATTACCCTCTCTCCATGAAGGGATTTGGGACTACTGCATATAATGGTGGCATCTCTACTGCCTCTGAAGTTCTTCAGCCAGGACACTAAAGGGCAGATGCTAGAACTGCAGTCCCATATGTTTCCTGCCAGATTGATGGTACTGATAGAAAGCCAGTGTGACACAACCTCCTGGGAGACATTACTAAGCTTGTTAGACTCCAGATTGAGTGTCTGCAAGTTGGGCAAGCATCTAAAAACATCAGGATCCAAGACCTGAATCTCATTGCCTGAAAGATCCAGTTTTTGCAAGGTATGCCAATCCCATGGTGATCCCTGATTCACTGTTCGTATGCGGTTCCATTGTAGATATAATGCCTGCAGATTTGAGAGGCGTGGGAAAAGGAAAAAGTTGATCTTGGAAAACTGGTTATGCTCCAGATGCAACTCTGTCAGCTTGAGCAGCCCCAGAAATGTTGTGCGTCCCAGAGCACGCAACCGGTTATAGCCTAAATCCAGGAATTCGAGGCTACGACACTCCAGAAATGTTCTTGTAGGAATGGATTTAATGCTGTTGGATCGGAGATAAAGGTTCTGAAGCTTCCGCAGTCCATGGAAATGCCCCGGCTTCAGAGCTTGAAGCTGATTGTCTGACAGATCAAGGTTGCGCAGGTTTGGTACAGCATAGAAAGTGCTGTTCTGCAATTGCATTATCTTATTGGAACTCAGAATCAACTCTTTTAGTCTGCGCAGTCCCTGGAAGGCAAAGCTGTCTATCTTACTGATGTAGTTATGGTCTACGTAAAGCCAAACCAGTTGATTAAGGTGGGCAAATTGGTAGGGCTGCAGCACCAGAAGGCTATTATATCGCAGGGATAGACCTTGACACCCTAGGGAGATGTTTTCTGGGATGTCTTCCAAGGCACCAGACTCACAGTAAACAATCTTGCCTTCACAACGACAACTCATCGGGCACACCCTCTCCCCCTTGCTGAGCAGCAGGAGAACAGAGGCATGGAAAAGGAAACATGACAGGCACCCATCCCAAACTAAGGAGCCTGCTGAGAAACAGACAGAGGAAAAAACAGAGAACATTTTGGGTCAGTGCAAGCTTCAACTCAAGAGAAGCATCACATAAGCGCATGCGTGACTGAGTGGGCAAGCAAGTATTAGTGTTGTCGGTCTTTAAACAAACAGGGATGTGCAACAGCAATGCAAAATCCAATGAGGCCAAACTACTTACATAGTCATCAGCTGTATCTAACAGCATCCTATTGGTATAATAAATATGTGGTGTGCTGTAACCAAAGACCATTTTATCAGCAGAAATATTTGAATACAGACAGAACAATAGCAGCAGCACAGTGCAGGCCCTGATCAGCATTAGTGGAGCTTATCAAGGCATGCCAAATGCATAAGAATGCATAAGGAACACATAATGAATGCTTTAGATATAAAAATTGAGACAACAGCAAAAGCATGTGGTGCCTTGCAGGTAACTGCTGTCTTAGACTACCTTTTGGGTAAATGAATGAGCCATTTATAGCCTACTTAGTTAAATATTTTGATTAAACACTTAGAGCAGTGCTGCTTATGTGCAAACAGTCTTGCACAAATTACAAACACCAAATCAACAAAGATGGAAACCTCTCTAGGTTGTAATCTGTGGATGATTTTATTTTATTTGGTGAACAAAAAACAAAAAACAAAAACAAATCTGGAAGTACAAAATGGCAGAGTTGACAAGAACTCTAATTCGAGTTCACAAATACTCGGTTCACAATTCGGTATGTTTACGCCATTTTGAACAAAATTGAAAAATTATGACTATAATCATGTTCTTGCACAACCAACTAACAACATCAGCCAGAGTTGGGAAGCAGGAGGAGTGCTACACTATGTTGTTTATTTGCAATCTGTGGTGTTCCAACAATGCAGTTGCATAGGATACATTGTTACAGCCAGTGTAACATTTCCTATTGTAATTGTGTGATCACTGATCAGTCAAGTATTTTGGAGCAAGCCATTAAAATATTACTGGAAGGCAAAAGATGCAAATACAAGCTTGTTTGTTGTTTCTTTTACTGAGTAAGCGCAAACTGAACATTTTCACTATTATGCTTACAGATATCTGTAAAGGCCTGTGGTTTTCAAGAAAGGGCACTGGACAGCAGGAGTGCTAGAAAAAGAGACTGAGAGAGGGAGAGAGGGGTGACTGCCATCCCTCTTGGCAGAAAGACAAGCTGATATTTCAAAGGAATGCTGCAGGGTTTCATTATACTGTCACAGAGCATATTACCCCAGCAGGAGTCAACAGAAGATGATTAAAGAACAAGATGAAACACGGCAAAGGTACAAGAAATAAATTTCCAAGCTGGCAAATTAAATAAAGTAAATGTGTGAAAACCATTTAGATACTCCCCTCAAGACCCACGTTTGAACATGTATATGTGCGTGTTTGTGTGAATGCAATGTCATAGGCTCAATTGTGATATAGCTTTGAAATTTACTGTAATGTAATATTCACTTAATAGCACACTAACTTGTGGGACTCTAATACATCCACATAAACATGAAAAGCCTTATTGTGTCCTGAATGTTTTTTAGGGACTGGACAGAGCAAATGTCCTCTTATTTGGGTGAAACAGATCGTATATGTCCTTGCTCAGTACAGTCTGCAGTAGAAGCAGATTGCTGGGCAATGTGACTCAGTGAAGCAGTTCTAAAATATCTTTTTAGAATCACAAGATCAAAGAACATGTTATTTCATGCTTACTAATTCATGCATATAGAAACAATAATCTGAAATTGTAATGCAGTCACTGGGCACATGACATTATCTGCACATAACATTTCATGAAAACCAATTTTTCAAAAACTAAATTGCTAAGATGTAAGCAGTCATCCATCAGCAGAGCCTAATCCATCATTGATGTGAAATTCTAGAGAAACTTGCCAGAGGTCAGAATTGTTCTCAGCGGTAGTGATAAAAACCAACATCCGAAGCATGCCTCTAAAACCTACCTCACAGAAACACTGAGACATTGTTTTATGATAGTTTTGAGATAAGGTTTTAGCCTAAATTATATTTTTGGCCTAAATTGTAGACTCATGGAAGAGAGGTAATTGAGGGCATTATAAGGCTATTTTGGATTTGCTACAATTTTATCCTGTGTAGCTTTATGTGGTTGTTTTGCATAGTAAATAAAATAGCTGTTGCCTTGAAGACATCACAGCCGTTGGTTCCTATTACTACCACTGTAAAGAAACTGGAGTTTAATGAAATCTGTGGAATATTGTAACAGATTAGTAGGTCAGAGAAAAGTGTACACTATCTTTTATGATAGTCATTCTCTCAAAGCTCCTGAAGCAAGCATTATTAGCTAGCTAGCTTAGCATTCAGTAGATGCAATGAAGCATTGCCACCATTCTAATATTTAATTTGAATGGTGGCAATTAATTTAATGACAGTTAATATTAGAGGATGAATTATAGTCTGTGCAAGGTACGTCATGTTCATTCATGGTAAGTGATTGAGCTTCTTTCTTTATGGGCAATGATGAACTAAGTAAATGTGCTTTATTTATTTATCTAAAAACTAACTTACTAAGTCGATGTGCTTACTTGATTTATCAGGAATGGCCCATGTTGAAGGAGTGTTAAAATCAACTATTGGCGGACCAACTTGTCCACTGGGCAGCCATTCAATTAAAGAAACATGAATCCAAGGCCCAAGAACTTCTACTGTCATCCAACTTAACAGATCTCCAATTAAGGAGGTTAACATTGCCAGTGTTATCAGAAACCTGAAGGCAAAAATTAATCTGGATGAAAGGCTACTGGTGTGAGCTGGAGTTTTAAGTAGTATTACTAATGAAGAGGTTACAATAGGATAGTAAACAAATAAAACAATGTCTGGCAAATGTAGATTTTACAAACTAAATAAAAGTGTCTATGATTCATTAATTCATATGCTTGATTCATTATAGCATTAAAAGATATTTGTGCTCATTGTGGATTTCAGTGAATGCAATCCTGATGATCCATGCTAAGGCTAATCCTCCTTAACACGTCTGAGAATATGGTACTTATGCAAGAACAGGAAGAACAGCTAATGTTGCAGCACACTTCTAATGTAAGGAAATGAGGAATATTGCATGTTTCAGCAAAGATACTATCAATAAGACCCCAGATCCTGTACTATAAAAGTATGTCAGTATGTCTCAGACTTGAAACAGCATTTAACATTAGCATTATGTATATAATGTCATCAGTACTACTATCCATTAATAACAGTATCAAAGCCAATAAGATTCTGATAAGAATGTTATACTACATGCACATTATGTATGCATATTATATATTACCTTAAGACGGTACTACACAAACATTATAGGAGATGAAAAATGTTATTACAGAACTATTACATGGCACTAATCTTATCATTTCCTATTGTATTGCTGCAGTTACTTTCAAACAACAATAATCAGTATTTCACTATTTGATTTATGCATTTCAATTAAAACTTTAGCGCAGTGTGACACAGTGGCAGAAAGCAGAGTGTGAAGATTGACAGCCCACATAAGCAGAACCTTTTAAGCACACAAACAACGCACAGCCTTCCCCAAAATACATATGCCAGGAATGAGTCACTATTTTGTTGCTTAGGGGTGGTCTGGTGACGAATCAGTAGCAAGTGTCTGCACGGTTCTTTGTAATCACATAAAACCAAATAATAAACAATAAATATGTCAAGTTTTAATAAAAACGTTTCGATGCTCGTTACTCTTACCCATGGCATGGGATCTTTTCCACATCTAGTCCTGTCGTCGATTTCGAGTACTGAACATTTCCGTGGCGCTGTGATGAAAAGAATGGAACTCCACCAAAAATCCTAAGAATATCGACCGCGTCTGCATTTGGAAAATGCGATAGGAAAGATATAAAGTGGCAGAAGCCTACGTGATGTGATGTTTCCGCGTCTTCCAACGAAGTAAAATGAGCATGAAAGGAATTCTGATGATTGTCAAAATGACACTGAAAAATTACAAACAAAACGATATATTAATGGGAAGTTTTCTTATGTGCAGATGGTAGGAGTAAGTATCCATAACGGTTTAACGAGAGTGTGAATCACCAATCCGCGAAATCTGTGCAGCATTAATGAGAAGTGCTACTCCGGAGTACTGAGAGGCGACGAGTGAATGACAGAGGCTGCACGGAGTGGCTGTACTGTTATATTTGCTCTGCGAAGAGTCCTTGCGTTGCTAATAAACGGCAGCAATCGTTTCAGTTTATGCCCCTCCCTCCACTGCTTTCACCAAACCGTCCACATTAGTTTGACATTAAAGTAGGCTAGTTTACTAAGCAGTCTTCATGGCTGGTGTGTAGCTTGCAGCCTCTACTAGGTGGAAAACATTATAATATCACTACGTAATCTCAGTTAAACGTAGATAAAAGCAGCCTAGGGCATATTATGCTATTTCACTTGACCTGCAAAAGTCACAGATTCAAGGTTTGCAAACACACAATTCAATAAATAGAAGTAAGAATAGATAAGCTCCTCAGACAAAAGTGGTCGCATACATTGTTCCTCTCGAATTCTTGGTTAAGCATTTAGTTGCCCTATAGTTAAGTCAAAACTAAATCATTCAGAGTGGTTTGATGTGAAATGCTGGTTCTAGAGAACCTTGCCACACCAGAACCGTTCACAGTGGTGGTGATAGGAACCAAACGTCTGAAGAGTTTAATGTCTCTAAAGGCTACCTCAAAAAAGGCTATTACAAAAAAATGATTTACTGTTGTTTTACAACAGTTTTGAGATAAAGTTTTGGCCTAAAACATATATTTTTACAAGCATTCATTACAGAGAGGTACATGGTAGGTGTTCTGAGGTAAAAAAAATAAATAAAAAAATAATAATAATAATAATAATATTCAAATCCTCTTTTTTATACCATTATCAACATTATATGTAAATTCTTAGAAGACTCATGTCAACTCATTGTTCTGGGAAGTAAATGGCTATATTTGGGGTGTAGAAATTGTGTCCCCTGCTCCCCATCACCACCACTGTAAAGAAATGTGAGAAATGCAACTCTCTACAATACTATTTTACATAAAACTACACTGAATGACTTTGTTTACATTTCAATGACTGAATAATATAGAATTTTTGAAAATCAGTTGAATTCCCTTTTAATGACAGTGCCAATCCTCAGTTAAGGATTTCAGCAGTCCCCCCTCCCCAAGAAAAGGAAATCAGGTTTATAAAACCATGAGTATGCACACCTGAACACCAATTTCTAAGCAGGTGAACGCGCCTCATGTTTTATGCAAATTACCTCATGAAAGCTTAAAAATAGAGTGACCCGTTCTTTATTGAGCAGGATTGTGGTGACAGTGGTGGAACGAAAGACCTATTGTTGTGGCAAAATTTTCGAGTACGCAGCTAGAGCAGCCAGATCTCTGTGATATACTGCATCCCAAAATGCAAAGCGGGAAATACTTAACCATTGACAAAACCGCCTGAATATTTTTAATAGCTTCTGGATTCAGCCTTGTCTTTTATACATTAAAAATGGCAAAATGAAAGAAATCTGACCAAATGCTGCTGCATTCAGTGCCACAGTAATGCCACACTAACTCTCTCTGCTGGTCTTGAGGTAGGTTTGTTTACTTGCTTACTCAAAGTTAACCTTCTACATGATGTGAATAAAACAGTAACTCCGAACAATCTGCTCAGCATCTGCTTTTCAGGCTTGTGTGTGGAGTCATGCTGTTTAAGAAAAATCAATTGACTCACAAATGAAAGAGAACATGTGTTTGGAAACCACACAGGTTTACCACACAGACCAATCCAAAGCTAACATTTTTAAAGTTTATTAGTGGCTTTGGAGATGGGTAGTAAACACGTCCTGCTCTCTGTCATGGTATGGGGTGTATTTTAAGAGTTACACAGGCACATCTATGTTTGCGGCATTTCCAGAGCGTCATCCAGAGCGACTTACAGTTTGATCATTTTACACAGGTAGGTGAAGGTAGTGTTAGTAGTCTTGCCCAAGGACTCTTATTGGTATTGTGTAGGGTGCTTGGAAAGGGGGAGGATCAAACCCCAGTAAATCTTAATTTGGTATGGCTATACGCATGATCGGTCAAAGCTTCCGTAAATGTACTCCCACTATCCCTCCAGGTATTTCTTTATAAATTATACGCACACTCCAGACCCATTTTTGTGCGTAAGCTCTGTTTATAAATGAGGCCCCAGACCTCAATCTCAATTCTTAGTTTGGAGCAGCAGGTTAAATAGGCACACACAAACTGACTTACTTGACAGGATTGGCACTGTTATTAAGGCAATTGGGTTGAATTATCAGCACAGAAATAATGGATTTTGTTATTTTTTTGTCTGGTAAGCCTGAAATCAAAATGGATTTTATGCCTTCATAGTTCATGTATGTGGTCATATTAAGCATGATTTGTCATATTGTATCATTTAAAAAAACAAAATTCTTATTTTTCCATAATCTTCCATCAAAATATATGAACTTTTGTCTGCCTCTAAAACAACTAATTCACAAAAATAATTCACAATGTTTGGTGAATCCTTGATGAATATTTTGAATGTGTAAATGGAACATTAAGCACCCTTGGAATGCATTAAAGTTGTTGGCAGACAGCAGGCAATCCTCCTCCGATCACTAATTAATACCAAGAGTTACATCACTACACCTATAAAACTTTAGGGAGGTTATGTACTTATAACCAGTGGTCTCTTGGAGTTTAAAGGGTTAAGCAATAGGACAGAGGGATTGTATTATCATAAATAAAATCACAGCTGTGATTTACTGAGCGGTACATACATCATCATAGCCATGATGTTATTCACAAGAACACACAACCTTGAGTGTTCTACTGCTTTTATACAGAAGTGAAGCAAGGAAGCCTTGAACATTTGTTTCAAAAAGGATCTGAGCCAGTTTTCCAGACTTACATTGAGCCTAAGCATAACTCAAAATAATTTCCAAAGCTTATTCACAGTTGGCACTACAATTAAATTAACAATTAAAGCCACATTTTGAAAATTATGCTTATGCATATGGTCAGGACTGTGAACCTGAAGGAAAGTTACAACTATTTTGACTTAAAAGTATGCTACAAAAAGTTAAAAGCCATACAAATGCATAAATTGAATTTGTGCAAAATATTATCTTCAAGTGAATTTCCAGTAGCACTTTTAGATTAATAATCAAGAAGTGGAAGCTGCATCCATCACACCACCCAAAATTAAGCATCCACGCAAGATGTAGATTTCTGAGGAAAGCTCCAGATCCAGCCTAAAGATCAATTTGCAGGAACTACTGAGTTTAATTGTAAAAACATGAATAAGTGCACTAGTTCACAAGAACTTTATGGGAAGGTGGCAAAACAAAAAAAGCTAATTTTCAGAGCATCCCAGAGAGGCTGTCTTTCAGAAGTAAAGACGATGAGGGGTTCACCACTCTGTGAAAGTCTACGTGGGCAAATAGTGCAACGATTCAAGAATAATGTTTCTCAACATAATACAGCAAAGAACTTGTGAATTTCATCATCTACTGTATATAATACCATTAAAAGATTAAGAGAATGTAGTGAAATCTCTGTATGCAAGGGACAAGACCATAAACTAATATTGACTGGCCGTGATCTCCGGGCCCTCAGACGGCACTGAATTAAAAACAGACCTGATTCTGTAGTGGAAATCACTGCTTGGGTTCAGGAACACTTCCAAAAACCATTGTCTGTGAACATAGTTTGACGCTGTACCCACAAATGCATGTTAAAACTTTACCATGCAAAGAAGAAATCATATATAAAGAGAATCCAGAAACACCACCTGTGGTCTGACGAATGAAAATTTTAAATTGGAAATCATGGACACTGCGTTCTCCAGGCTGAAGACCATCCAGTTGGTTATCAGCACACAGTTTAAAAGCCAGCATCTGTGATGGTATGGGTGTACCATGCACATGGCATGGGTGACTTGCACATCTGTGAAGGCACCATTAATGCTGAACGATATATACAGGTTTTGGTAACATATACTACCATGCAGACAACGTCTTTTTCAGGGAAGGCGTTGCTTTTTTCAGCAAGACAATGTCAAACCTCATTCTGCATGTATTGCAACAGCATGGCTCCATAGTAAAAGAGTCCGTGAGCTAAACTGGCTTGTCTGTAGTCCAGTCCTGTCACCCGTCGAAGACATTTGGTGCATTATGAAATGAAAAATACAACTAGGAAACCTCAAACTGCTGAGCAGCTGAAATCCTATATCGGACATATATATAAGTACAAATGGGAAAATATTTTACTTTCGAAACTACAGCAATTGTTCTCACAGTGCCACAGTGATGCAACACTTTGGTGAACATACCCCCATCCCAACTTTTTGGAACATGTTGTTGAAATCAAATTCAAAATGGGCATATATTTTTCAACAAACAATAAAATTCTTAGTCTCAGCATTTGATACGTTGTTCTTTGTACTATTTTCAATTAAATATAGGGTTTACATGATTTGCATGTCATTGCATTCTGTTTTTACTTACATTTTGCACAGCATCCCAACTTTTTTGGAAATCAGGTTGTATTTAAAACTGAAATAAGTATGGACAGAACAAAAGCAGACTATTATTAATATTAAATTAAAACTAACCCTTTCACAATTTAAGTGAAACTATAAATTGTTCTGGTGTGCATATGAATGGGACTATAAATTAGCTGTTTTTAAATTAGTTCTTGCAAATATATTGGTTTGGTCCAATTTCTTAGATTAACTAGGAACATAGTTGGACTACTGTTTACATTTGAACAGTTGCGCAGTCAATGTCCTGACTTCAGCCCCACTTAAAATCTTTGGCACCGCTTGAATATTGCTGTCCACAAACATCCAATAATCCTGAACAACCAGCTACAAATCTTCTAAAATGAATCTGAAGGAAATAACTCCCAAACAGTGTGCAAAGCTAGTACATACTTACCCCAAATAACTGCTGTTATTAAAGCAAAAAGTAGCTCTAACAAATGTGAATATTTAAATGAAACCAGATCATTTTTAAATATCTGCAGACAAAATAATGGCTTCTAAAATTTAATGTTGGAGCATATAAGTGCATAGTATGAGGGTGCGTACAGCTTCTCTGGCCATGGGCGGTAGCATGAAATGAATGAATGAATGAATGAAAAAATGGAAGAATAAATGAACAAATACATACAAAAAAAACTTTCCTCTGCTGTGGCAGAACATTGTACTCTTCTTCTGAATTCTGAATTTTTTCAGAGGGAATTGTCCCCACCAAGTGGTGTAAATAGATGGACAGATGGAATGTGGACTGTACAATAAATCTCTCACAATCTCTCACAAATGAAAGAAAGCACACAGGTATAGCTCAGTTAGAATGGTGAAACATGGCAAATATGTTAGTCTTTAAAGATGCTGTTTTTGTTTTTGTATATATTGTTGCTGTCTTACCATTATGAATAATCTGGAACTGAAGAACATGGCAAAAAACATTGTTAAAGTAATGTTGTAAACGCATGTCTACCGTATGCCTAAGAAATACTGTTTGAAAAAACTGATGTCTGAGACATTTGTGCCAATGTGTAACCTAGCAAAACCATCTGGCCCAGTCTACACTTTTACTGCTGGCGCAATTAGTAGAGTGCCAAATGTAACCAGAAGCCAGTCAAATTTTGCCATGCGTGGGCTTGGCTAGCACTCTGGCCTGACTCTAGTTTACTAGCTGTTGACCCCCCAGTCTCTGATTTCAGAGCCTGTGTTGGATGTTGGCCACACTAGTGGCAAGACATCAACATTAGCATGATTAGTGCTATTAGTAATTAACTAATTACTAGACTAGGTCAGGTCGTAACAAGATGAAAAGACTGAGTTTTAACCGTGAAGTGGGTGTGAAGAATGAAACACCAGGCGTAACTATCAAGTTCAAAGACTGTATTATTTGTGACTGATATGAATACAAATAGTGTTTTCTCACAATGGCAACAGACTTCAGGAATGGCCTAGGCCAAAACAACAAACAAACCCACACTAGTTGTATGACACACTCTACCTCTACTACACACAAACAAAATAAAAAAAGACAGTATACTAACCTCCCTGACTGGCCATAGAATTAGACAAACCCCGCTCCCAAACAAAAAAGGCAGCTACTCCCTACAGCCGGTACACACTGGCTATTTACAAATATATACAAAACATACACAGTTATTAGGGGACAGGCTAAATTGAACTCAAAAGCAAGAGAGGTCAGTAACAAGTGAATCAGGGAAGGAATCAAGGATTACAAAGTGTACACAGTAGCAAAACAGCAATACAATGAGGACGTCTGCTTCTGACCAGGCTGCCAGGGCACCTTTTAAGCAGGTGGGAGGAGACAAAACCACAGAGTGGAACATAGCAGGATCCAGGAGTGGGAAGAGTGAAGTTACGGGATAGAATATGGAATGTACACAAAGAACACACAAGACAAAAGAATGTGCAATTAGTGAAAAACAATCAAATCCAGAGTGACAGAAGTGCTGGGATTCAAGAAGAGTGCCACAGATTCAGGCTTATGCCAGAGAATTTTGAAGAGTTTGGAGGGCGAGATGATGCGCCTCTGTCTCTCATGCATCCGCATTTAGAATCTGAATCATCAACGTAGCTATATACTTACTGACGGCTATGTTGTTACCACAGCAACCCGTGCAGATAGGTAGGTGATGTCTGGACACACAAAATCCGATCAGATACCTTGCAAATAACAGTGCGGACAATCATCTCAGAAGATTGGATTTGAGAAACAAATCTGATTTCCCTGCAGTTTGAACATAGTCTGACTACCTTTGGCCAAACTGACTACAAACACAATTGCCCCTTTGTTTAAACTGATTGCACTCACACAACTGCCCCTGGCCAAACAGTCTACTTACATGACTGCTCCTGACTAAGCAAACTGTGCCCATGTGCAGCGTGCAAAACACCCTGGGTACAGTTTCTATGCTATGACCATTTTACAACAGTGTCACCCTGAAGCAGACCAGTGCTGTATCTCTTGATAAGAATATCAAAGACAGAAAGACTTGCCAATTGTGGGTGAAGCAGACTTAACAGTGACATTTCCTTGAATTTGTATTCAACTGCATTTTCCCCTAACAGAAAGCATAACACCATAATAAGTTTATTTTTTTCAGTCACCCCTCCCAGAATTATTTCGAGTTATCCAGGGGGTCGAAGAGGTTAATTAGGGGGTCCTGAACCCCCTGTACTTCTCACCTGGCACATGTGACTACTTCCTAGAGGAACTTTTTTTTTCCTTATATTTTGCTTTTTGAGGCCTCAAGAGACTTAATGGTGAATCCCCTTTACATTAAACGAAAAGAAGACATGAGACACAGGAGAGATAAATGAAAGATGAGAATTCAGTTGCAGATGATGATGAATGTTAGTATCTTGGCAAGTCTGAGCACAATATTTGTCTATTCAGATCTCTACTCAAACTCAAGAGGAGACACATGAGATGACTGTTTTTTGCTCAGGAGAAATATCTGAGCTGCAGGAGACTTAGGCAAAAAGTCTCCTTTATCTTTCCATCTGATTATATTGTTGTCTTAGAGAAACTATAGATATTTAAGGACTCTATCCACACACCTCCACCTGACTAAACTCATGGCTCCATACAACTGCCCCTGGCCTATCTGACTATCCATGTGACTGCTTCTGCCCACACAACGTCCCCTGACTTTTTATTAAAAGAAGTAAAAGGAATTTCAGTAAAGGAAAAGTAGGTAGATCCATTATATACAACAATTACAAACAGATGATATGTTTATTGCTCTTTAACTCAGGAAATCAGGAACAGAGTTTATATCTTATAGAGGTTTTTTCTTTTTCTATTTTTTTTTTACATAAATTCTATATTTACATAATAACATGTAGCCATATGTGGCATGCGCCCGCCCCCCGGGCCCCGACGATGACGTCCGCGAGAGCCGGCAGGAAGGCGGGGCCCGAACAC
>JAILXH010004100.1:0-17824 GCA_023558415.1 Piaractus mesopotamicus | reverse complement strand
CCATGGACCCTCACAGAGCAGGTATTATTTGGGTGGTGGATCATTCTCAGCACTGCAGTAACACTGATGTGGTGGTCGTGTGTTAGTGTGTGTTGTGCTTGTCTGAGTGGATCAGACGCAGCAGTGCCACAGTTGCCCTTCTGTCGGATCAAACCAGACGGTATAGCCTTCATTGCCCTCAATGAGCCTCGGGCTCTCAACACCCTGTCATTGGTTTGTGGTTTGTCCCACCTCAGACCACTGTCAGTAGGTACTCGCCACTGTGCTCCCACCTCACAAGCCTTGATGTTTTGGAGATACTCTGACCCATTCATCTGGCCATAACGATTTGGCCCTTGTCAAAGTTGCTCAGTTCTTGACACCTGCCCATTTCTTCCACATCCACCATGTCGACTCCAAGAACAGTGTTCACTTACTGTCTAATAAAGCCCAGCTGTTGCTACAGGATAATCAGTGTTATTCACTTCATCTGTGATATACTTCATCGGTCATAATGTTTTGGCTCATCAGTGTATAATATGAATAAAAATGTAGAATATAGGCCCATTATTGGCTAATGTTGTCACATGTATGAAGTACCCCTTTAATAGAGTAAATATCTTAAAGACTGAAAATCCAATAGGCTGCCATACTTCATGTAATAGTTTCTGCTATGAGCTGTGTTAGCCTATTTTTGGCATCACTGTTCGGAAACCGGGCCAAGTTGACTTCCTGTAGCATGTATGGTAGACTGTGCTGTGCAAGTTTTATCAGTCCTCTTCCAGGAGTGACATCATATTAATATAGCTGTTAGAGTTTACTGTCTTTCATTGGCTTTCTGCAGGTTAGTGAGTATTGTTTTCCACATCTCTACACATTTCCAGTACAGTAGATGAGCACTGCTGTCTTGTGACCACATAAACAGATATCCACGCTTCTGGAACTGTTGTAGGCCAGCATTTCCTTACACACAAGCCGTGGTTCTGTCCAGCCATCTTTTTATTACAAAATAGGTATTATTTTCTTGTTAGTTAAAAATGTCTTTAACAAAAAATAATAAGGCAAGAAAAAAGAATTGAGCGTCTCAGTTTTTTTATATTGTGTAATTTCACTGCTGCCCCTCATGATACTTCCCAACAAGGAAGTTCTTGCTGTTTTGTAAGATAATCTGAATTTGAATTTGAGGATCTTTGTAAACTTTTGGTTATAAAATGAAAGAAATTTTAACAACTTAATCTAATGCAATGTTGTATAACAGTTCCATGTAACTGTGCAGTTTCACCATTTATTCAAAACTCAAGCTTTTAAATTTTCAATCACCGTTCTTCAAACTGGTTACAAGCAAAAACACATTTCAACTGGATAACAGTTATTAAAGATTAAATTGAAACATTTTATTGGAAAAAACCAAAGAAAAAATACAAGTATGATTTAGTTCTACTCAAAGTTAAAAAAAAAAGTTCCCACTTTATATCAAGTGTCTCTAATAACTGTGCAGTTACACATGAATAACATATGCAACAACACTGTAACTACTGATGATTTAGTCAATGTTACAGATGGATTACAGAGGTACAGCCGATATAATTACACATGTGTATCAACTTCGGTTTCGCCTCATGTAATTACAAAAGTGTAAGAGTAGTTATATAGGTACTGTGTAATAATGGAGTGGTAATATAGAAATTACTTTGGGAGAAATGCAACACATTTACTTAATGTCATAAACATTACATTTTAAGATAAGGGAACATCTGCTGTACTGTCACATTACAGAATGGTTTAAAGTTTGGTTACAATGTCACCGCATTAGCAACATAAATGCTAGCTGAGTGTTAGAAAAGCTGGCAGATACAGTGTAAGTAATGTCTTAATGTACATTATTACATACTTCCTTTTACTACTGGAAAAAAAAAACTTCTAAAGACTGCTGTTCTAGTCTGATAACATATGTAATTACTTCTATGTTATTACTCGTGTAATTACACATGAGAGAATAGGCTGTTAGAACTATTAAGATACACTTGTGTAAGTACATGAGGCAAAACTGAAGTTGATACACGTGTGTAATTACATAAGGTGGACTTCTGTAATCCATCTGTAACAGTGACTAAATCATTAGTAGTTACATTGTTATTGCATTTGTTGTTCACATGTAACTACACAGTTATTTGAGACACTTAATATAAAGTGGGACCAAAAAAATATATTATTTGTTTATAAAGTGATTCTGTGATTGTTATTCTCATTTGGCAGACCTTTATCCTATAGCCATTCTTTATTTATTGAACTGGATTCCGTTTTCTATTTATTTCATGTTGACCCTAGCATAGAGTAAAATCTTAAAGGTAACTTCCACTGATTTTTCAAAATTTGTACATAATTAAATAATGAAGATATAAACAATGTCATTCAGAGTGATGGGATGTGAAATGCTCCATTCTAGAGAAATACACAGAGTCAGAATTGTTCATAGTGTTGGTGATAGGAACAAGACGTCTGAAGCACTAAATGCCTTTAAAAGCAATATCACAGACAGTAGTTAGATAAAATGGTTATGGATACGCTGTCTGATGTCTGAGACATTGTTTTACGATAGTTCTAAGAGAGGGCTTTGGCTTAAAATATAGTTTAAAAATACTTTCACGGTGGAGAGATACATGCAGGGCGTTGTAAAGCAAAATAGTCCCCGAAGAAAATCTTTCTTTTAGATCTACCACTATTACATTACATATGAAGACACATATAGGTTCATTGGTCAATAAAATGACTATTTTTGTGTTGTAGATATTGTGACCCCTGGTTCCTACCACTGTTAAAACATCAGAGTCAGTAAGTTTCACTCCCCATAAAAAAAAGAGTCTTATGCACTACAGTGCAAAGAGAAGTGAGCTCTTGGCTAAAACCTCACTGACACAACCAGCTGAGTGGTTCTGAACATTCAAATTAATATATGTTAGGACAAGAGCCCAAAATAACCCAAGCAAGTGTTGTGACAATTAAAATGAATAATAAATATTCAAAATTCTGCATTATTTCTACATCACTGTTCAAACTGAGGCAAATATGTGAAATTGGCTATGTTGAGGACTTTGTACAAAAAGGCTTTTTCAGATTTTTGAGTCCATCCCAGCTAAAGCAAAAAGGGCACATACCTAAATTCTGAAATTCACATAAACATTACAATATGCTACATTTCAGTTAGTGACATGTATGTGACCTGCTGCAAAATGCGCACACAAGTCCAGTACAGCACTGATGCTAAGCTTATCTCTCATGAACCTGTCCACTGAGCAGACTGTTCAGTTTGACGACTTTGGCAGAGCTCAGTAACACTGAGATTAATTACTTATCATCACATTGATTTATCAGTCTACTCAGGCTTTAGCAGAGCTCAGTAGCACAGTAACAGTGAGATTAATAACTGATCATCACATTGATTTATCAGTCTGCTCAGGCTTTAGCAGAGCTGTAACAATAACACTGAGATTAATAACTGTTCATCACATTGATTTATCAGTCTACTCAGGCTTTAGCAGAGCTCAGTAACACAGGTAATAACTGATCATCACATTGATTTATCAGTCTACTCAGGCTTTAGCAGAGCTCAGTAACACTGAGATTAATAACTGGTCATCACATTGATTTATCAGTCTACTCAGGCTTTAGCAGAGCTCAGTAATACTGAGATTAATAACTGATCATCACACTGATTTATCAGTCTACTCAGGCTTTAGCAGAGCTCAGTAACACTGAGATTATTAACTGATCATCACAATGATTTAGCAGTCTACTCAGGCTTTAGCAGAGCTCAGTAATGCTGAGACTAATAACTGGCTCATCACTTTGATTTATCAGTCTACTCAGGTTTTAGCAGAATTCAGTAACACAGAGTAATAAATGGCTCAACACATGGATTTATTAGCCTACTCAGGCTTTTGCAGATTTTAGTTCTTTTAGATTCTTTACATGCTCTGTGCTGGTTTCAAAATAGTTAGTAAACATGCACTGGCTGTGTTTCTTTTGAAGACTGTATTTTTTATTTAGTGGGTAAATAAAGGTCTTCTCCTAAAAATGAAGAAGGCAACTGTATTTTGAATACAAAATGTAACTTGGACTGAATACAGATACTTTAATTAATTTAAGGAATTTAAATGTAAATGTTTTTGGAGGTTCCTTTAAAAAGCAAGTGTTCATGAAATTCTGATTTAGGGTTTTAAATAATGTTCTCTTAAAAAAAAAATGGGGAAACATCTTATCAGAAATCTTCTAACTTGTATGAAATGAAGGGAATTCGTGCTACCATTTTCAGATGGTAGGTTTGTCACATGCAGCATTGCTGATTCTTCCTATAGTTAGAACCTGTCACTCCTGTTTTAAGTAGACAATGCCCGAATACTGTCATAAACTCTGCAAATACTGATTGTTGTTGAGAAAATAAAAAGCTAAGGTAGGAGTGTCCAATCTTATTTGGGCTGGTGTGGCTGCATGTTGTAATTTCAAACACACAGGTAAATTATCAAGTCTGCTCTTAAGGCAAGTTGTGTAAACCTAGAAAAAAAACAAGCTCATTTCCATTACACTGCTGTGCTGTGAACTCCAAGGTGATCTCACAGACTAGTTAAATTAGCTTTAAACATATTGGCCAAATTGTTCATCCATGAATATATCTTTGGAATGAGAAACACTGTAAAGCAGGTCTGTGGTTTATAGTTGCATTATTTATTTTACACAGTGATCAGACTCTGTGCTAATTTTATGCCACTATCATAAAGCCAAAGTTCATTGGAGGCCAGGTCGCATTAGTTTCGATGCCACCCTCCTTGTTGTGTTGCGATGTTTATCTATTACTGACTAACTTTTCACTGCCAGATTTCTGATTGGTCAGGAGACTAAAAGACTTACATGGCTGCCAAAATTACAGAAGCAGTGATGAGCCTCTGATGGAGCATTAAAGATGCAAAGGAAATGTTTTGTACTGAATGTGGATAAGAGCATAATGTGGTCAAGAAACACTGCCTAATATGTATGGGGGTCATTTAAAAAGCATGAAAAAGCATGTTTGCCACTGCATTACATCACCCTTCCTTTTAACAATACTTAAAAATTATTTAGGGAAGACACCAATTGATCCAGTTTTGAATTTTTTTTGCCATTCTTCCATTATACAAGTCATCAGCTGCAGAACCATTACTTTTTTGTTGTTGTGTTTTGCGAGTCTAGCTCCTGCATTCACTATTTATGCAGCCCTGCTGTTGTAGCATAAGTAGAATGTGGCTTGGTGTTGTCGTGTTGGAATAAGCATAGATGTCCCTGAAAAAGACATTTTCTCTAAAAGGCAACATATGTTGCTCCAAAATGTGCTCAGCATTAATGGTGACTTATATCTCATATATCCCTCTCCATACCAAGACTCCATACTCTTTGTTCCAGAGAACATGACATTAATTTCCATTAACAATCTGAGGCGTGACCCCCGCAGACCATAATAAACATTTCCTTTGAGCATCAGTCCATTTCAGATGAGTCCAGAGAAGTCGGCGGCGTTTCTGGATGTTATTGACATAGGGCGTCCACTGTGCATAGTATGAGCATAGAATGAAAAACAAAAAGAAAATAAAAACTCGCACTGCCAATGCAATTTATAAACTATAGTTGTCTGTAGTTTCATTATAGTTTTACTTTGCTGCTTTAATGGACAGGAGCAGCAGATAAAAACTACAATATGATGCCATACTTGAACTTTACGAGAAGGTCCAAAAGTAAATAATGAAGAACATGAGGACTGAAGTGAATTCAGTTCACTGTGTAAGGAGGAGTATTCAGTTTAGTCATTCTGTGATGTTTTTTTTTTTTTTTTTTGCAGCTTTACTGAAACCAGACCCCTCATGAGCAAACAGAAAACTCCCTGGGATGACAGAAACACTGAGACTTAAAAGGATATAGTGAAGTTATAGGTAGACATCAAGTTTTCTTAAAGAGTGAGATTAAAACTGGATCATACAAAAGAAAGATGGTCTCGTGTCATGTTAAAAGTCTGTTACATCTCCAGCATATTATCAGGGTCTTATCATATGATAGTTGAAAAAAAAAGTTTGAAAACACCAGCTGCTCTTTATATCATGTGAAAACCTTATGATGAATGCAGTAACAGCAAGAGTTTCTATGAGGTAGCATTTCAGAGTTACAAGGTTTTTTTATGGCAGTGATATAGGGTGATAAAGATAGGACAACATGGCAGGAAGATGTTGAGTTACAGAAGGTCAAGACTTGTACACTACTAGAAATAAAGATACTGTGCAGGTACATTTTTCATTCATCAAGGTACAAACAATGTACCTCATGTTTTAAGGTCCAGTTGTGTACCTTAAATAGGTTGTTCACTGGTAAAAAAAAACAAAAACCTATTTGTACTTCTTATAAGCTAATGTTTTAAAACAGAACAATACAATAAAAGCTTGGAGACGAGACGGGGTGTGTGGAGTCAATACAGTTTAGAAAATATAATTTCAATGGATTATGGTACAACTACGTTCCCTGACTAAAGGTACTGAGATGTACCCTTGAGGGTCCCACCACAGTGACAGTTTACTACCTTTATTTCTGAGAGTGTATGAAAAACTGTTTAAATTATAAGGACACAATGTATAATCAAAACAGTTCATTTAACATAAAAAGTGAAACCTAGAGAATGTATATCTCTTGCGTACTGATGTCATGGAAGATTTGAAAGAGGTTTGGTCTGGCTACTGTGCTTTCATGTTGATCTGTGATCAGTTTCACCTGATTAAAAGTAGGATGAGGGGAACTGGTTCTAGATCCATATGAACAGGCAATCTCGGTTTTGTGTGGGCGGGTAAGCAGGTGAGGCAGGTAAGGGAGGTGACAAGTTGCATGTCACAGGAACAGAACAAGGAGGGAAAATGGAAGGGGAGATAGGGTGTCGAAATAGCAGTCATGAACGTCACTAGCTACTGACTTACCTGACAACTACACAAAGTTTGGAGGAAGACCATCTGGAGCCACAGAAGAAACAGGAGCATGGAGCTTCACTGGTGGAAAGCTGTGTTTGTTACAGGGGCTGTTCTCCTGAATGCCACAGGTAGGTCCAATGAAAAAGTGGTTGTTGAAACAAGACGGAAAAAATATAGACAGTGTCTGATCTGATGAATTTTAATGTTACATTCAGTGTTTGTTTGAAGTCAAACATTTTAGAAGCAGTCGGAAGAAATTTCAGGTACTTTTTAAGTTTGTACTTAATGTTTTTTTTAGCTTAGCACCTGTAATACATCTATCTTTGTTAAACTGTTTTTTTGTCTGTAACTATGTTGAGTTACCACTCGCATTGTGAATTGCCTCTGACGAAGTGTACTTTAGTCCTGTACTGTAATGCTGACCTATCAATGCCATCGCAATACTGCGGTTACACTGTTTTGTGTAAGAATATTTACAAATGAAAATGTTAAAAAAACACTCAAAATTATTGCTTATTTTATTATTACTGCTTATTTTGAGATGAATTGTTGAATTTGAACTACACATTTACATAGTTCATTACATAATAATAATAATAATAATAATAGATTTTATTTACATGGCACACTTTCATGACAATGTCATCTGAAGGCAATTCAAAGAAGGCAAAATAAATAATAAATAAAATACAACAAAATAAAAATGTATAATGAAATAAAACAGAAAATACAAATAAAATATAACAATAAGAACAGGAACCGAGTATTAGAGATTAGTTAAGTAGTAAAGCACGTCTGAAAAGATTTCTTAAAAATAGGGTAAAGATTCAGACTTTCTAAGAGACTCATGCCATAATCATGGATAAAAAAGCAGAACCAAAATTAAACAAATTGAAATAATTTTTTTTAGCTCATCACAAAGATATGATTAATTCTTGTGAAGTAGTATTATTTGAGAATTAAGGAGATCCCTTTAAAAATGGTTTCTGATTTATTGACTTGACATTAGTTCAAGGGATGATATTAATCTTATCTCTCGATAAAAAGGCAACTTAAACAAATCCTGTTAACCAATTGCCCAAACCGTATAACTAAATTAAAAACAAACCAGCACCATTAATGACTGATAATCATAACTTTTGTCCTTGAATAGTGTAAGAACATCATGTTGTGTTCACGGTGTTAGTCATACTGTTTTCGAGTCTCGACTGAATCGGCAACATTCTCCTTGTTGTTGGTTCACATCTTACTCTGTTTAGACTGGGATCCAAAAGTGTTTTATCAGTAGAATTACTGTTTGCCATGCCCAGACAGGTTCATCAGGAATGTTCAGTTTGAATGTATATGTTGGCTGCTTTCTCATGTTACATTTTCTGTAAGTAAAGAAATCAAAAGCAAAAGTCCTTTATAAATGCTATATGGTGTAACTGCGTACTTCTATGTACCTCTCTCTCTCTCTCTCTCTCTCTCTCTCAGGCTCACTCTCCCAGTCTGGTGAGTTATTGACCTTTATGACACCATTCACATTTTTTTCTGATGACTATTTTTTTATTGTCATTCATTATAGAACTAAGTATGTTTCCAGAGGTTGAAAAAAAAAAAAAAACAGATTAAAAGATTAGAAGAGGAACAGTGAGAGGAGTAGACTTGCCAAGAAAACAAATGTTCTTATATGATTTTAATTTTCTATCATTTTTATTCTCTTTTTTTCATTTTTTATTCCTCTATGAAGCAGGTTGATCTGCATTATATGTATGAAAGTTGCTGTATAAATAAAGCTTATTATTAGACCTTATTAAGGAAATAAAGAGAGATTACAGCTTTTACACCCATTAAGCAACACAATACACTACATGGGGGAATTGTAATGTTAATTTTTCATTTTATTTTTAATGAAATTAAATTTCCTACATTACTGTGATCTTAAACTGCACCCATCTTATCCTTTTTGTTCACAAATTTGAGCTTGGAGTTTACTTACTAATCAATCAGTCAACATAACAGTGGGCAAATGCATGAAAACAATATTTTGATTTTTGAAATTTATCAAAACCAGGACAAATTTCTCTTCAGACAATGACAATGTAATTAAAATGTACAAATGTAAGTCTGTCACAGCATGTCAATAAACTGTAACTGTGGAGTATTTCAATCAAGAATAACAGCCTCAGGAGAGACAGTTAAAAAGTGATTACTTCCCTATTCCATGTTACATTAGCAGTAACTAAACTTAATGTGTAAAAAAGGTTAATAAACAGACTGACAATCTTGTGAAAAAGGGCAAATAAATGAATCCACAACATTACAAAAGTAGAAAAAATCAGAGAGCACTAACATAGCATGCTAAATGTTTTCAATGGTCTCAAGATAGCATGTATCATATTTTTCCTATGTTTAAAAAATACCCAATCTGGCGTAATGTAGCAGAAGAAATTAATTTGGCCTGAACACAGGATGGGTTTTTCTTCCAGGATCAACCCACATTTTCTGCTTGTCATTGTTCAGCATTTTCTGTCCAAAGTGATAGTGAGTTTGTTATTCTTAAAAAATGGTAGGCCTACAACTTCCCACTGGTTCAAAACCTTATGTAACCTTATGTAACAGCATTAGAAAACTGAAGCTGCCCCACTCCACTCCAGACTGTGAATGTTTCCATTATTGTGTCCACTCCATGCACTTGCACATCTCTGTGAGTATTGTACCTCAGCTGACACGTGCATTTCACTGGCTGCTCTCTTTTCTATCAGTGTGTGGTCAAGCTCCCTTCAACACCAAGATCGTAGGTGGGCAAACTGCTGATAGTGGCGCATGGCCTTGGCAGGTCAGCATCCAGTACAGTAGAGGCCATTTCTGTGGTGGAAGCCTGATCAATAACAACTGGATCTTGTCAGCTGCTCACTGTTTCCAAAGGTATGGAGGCATTTAACAAACTAATTTATGGCAGATGCAAATCTGCATCTGGTTGCAGATTCTTCAAAATAAAAGCTCTTCAGTGGTTTTTGGCCTGGGCATATGGTTTTAGGAAAAGCTTTTAAATGGAATAGAGCTTCTTTTAAGTTTAAAAAGAATCTCATTTCCAAAAATAGTTCTTTACAGACTGGTCTATGGAAAGCTTCTTGAGGGAACCAAAAGAGGTTCTTCTATAACATCACTCCAAACGACCCTTATTGGCAACATTATTTTTGAGAATGTAAAGCAGGGATGACAAACTGGGTTCCTTCCAGGTCAAAGCTCCGGAGAGATTAGAGTTTTCCTATTGCTAACACTCTGAGTTCAACTTATAAAGGTCTTGACAAGT
The DNA here is from genome assembly GCA_023558415.1 of Piaractus mesopotamicus. Classification (NCBI taxonomy): domain Eukaryota; kingdom Metazoa; phylum Chordata; class Actinopteri; order Characiformes; family Serrasalmidae; genus Piaractus; species Piaractus mesopotamicus. Next base: position 7,573 of record JAILXH010004100.1, on the reverse strand, counting down.
AGCCAATGGGTTGAATCAGGTGCGTTTGATGAGGAGGAATGCTAAACTCTGCAGAGCTGTGGCCTGGAAGGAACCCAGTTTGACACCCCTGGTGTAAAGCAAAAATGTGGAAGTTAGCATTTTGAGTAAACACTGCATTTTCTCTGAATAGTCTGTTATGTTTATTGTACATAGCTTAAGACAGCTTCTTTCCAAAAGCTAGGCTGCGGTCCAAGTGAGCTGCATTTCTGGACTGCTATGTCATTGAAGGCCACTCCTATCAGAAGGCAGCTGAGAAACTAGACATGCAGTCTGTACCAGAGTAACCTTCATGGTTTATTGTTACTAATAATCCTTTGCACACACGTCCAACTTGAAAAAAGTTCAAAGGAAATACTGGAAGATCAAACCAGCTACTACATGTTGCTTAAACAGGGCAGTAAAGTGTAGCATTAAATTTCAAACACATTCATGTTTTGCCTATTACATCATTCACGTCAGTGTTTTGCTTGCAAGCTTATTATCATTCACATTAATTTTTCTCCATAAAATTATGTGCCAACTCCTTTCTGATGATGTGACAATGCGGCCTTGGTACACTTTTAAACACGTGGTTCTTCAAGGTTTCTTTAGCAAAGAAAATAGTTCTATAAACAACCATGAACACTCAAAGAACCCTTTGCATGATTAAAGGGTTGTTTGCATGGTGAAAGTGTTCTTTAGACTGAAAAGGGTTCTGCTGTTGTTTTGATGTTAAGCTTGTAGCTATAGAAGAATCCTTTTTCATGGGATATAGAACCATTTTCAAAAAGGTTCTATACAGAACCAACTACAGCACACTTCCTATCATGTGGCTTTTAGAGGCATTTTATGCTCCAGATGTCTGGTTTCTATCACTAAACTGTGAACAATCCTATCTTGGTAAATTTCTACAGAACGGAACATTTCGCATCAAACCACTTTGAATGATTTTGTTTACACTTTATCTACATCTTATTGATCCATTTACGTAGAACTTTTGAGGGGGGTGAAATTTCCACAGTTTGGCTTGCAGCCCCCAGACTTTACAGAGACTTCCACAGGCTCCTAGGCTGTTGTTAAAACCAGCATGAGCGATTACTGGAGGTTAGGCAGGGGTCTGATGGAGTCACATTAATTAAGTGCAAATAGTGTGCTTGTGTGTTTTGCACTGCAATAAAAGAGCACTGGAGCTTATCTGGAGAGCTTGTACAGTCCATTTGTGGCGCACCACCATGTCACACCCAGGACCCACCTTTCTCACTAGCTTTTGGAATGCAGCTATTATAGTGACATATTGTACAATGAATAGCAAATTAATGTACAACTTTAAATTGGTCTTGGCTGTGCGGATGTGTGGTTCTAGAAAACCCATAAACCCGTACAGAAGCTCTATATTTATTTAGCACGTTTCAATGTCAGTAAGATTAAGTCTGACTTGGTCTCTCCTTTTTCAGTTCCAGCACCAATTACCCAGCCGCTCTCACAATCTATCTGGGAATGGCAAGCCTTCAGGGGACCAACTCAAATAGCCAAATACATTACGTCAGTCGAATCATCAATCACCCCAGCTATACCACCAGTTCCCATGACAATGACATTGCGCTTCTTCAGCTTACCTCTTCAGTCACCTACACTGACTACATCCAGCCAGTGTGCCTGGCAGCAGCTGGCAGCTCTCTGGGCGGTGGCACTCTTGTCTGGATCACAGGTTGGGGAGACATTGGCACTAGTGGTAAGTGATTTGCAACCAGTGGACAACACTGTTGCTGTCAGAACAAAACCACCTTTCTTCAGAAACTTTATAGAGGAAGGACAAATGTTCCGTAACATTCATGCAATAAGATTTCAGTCAAGTAATTTTAGACCATTTTTACTGGTCCATTCGCCAAGGGTAGTAAAGAAGATGCTTCTATATAGAACCATGAAAAAAGAGTTCTTCAGATTGATGGAGAATGTTCTTTAGACCGTTCTGTATAGAACCTTTTATAAAAATGGTTCTATAAAGCACCAAAAAGGGTTCTTCTACTGTTACGATGTCAAGCTTATAACAATAGAAGAACTTTTTGGGTGCTATACAGAACACTTTTCAAAAAAGTTCTATATAGAACCATTTACAGCACATTCGTGCACATTTTCTATTAATCTGAGGAACCTTATCATGATGCAAAGAACCCTTTAATCATGCAAAGGGTTCTTTGAGTGTTCATGCTTCTGTATAGAATCATTAATAAAGACCCCTAGAAGAACCATGTTTTTTAACATTGTTGATTCAATTTTAAATAGAAATGACCAGCAATAGAAATGCTCAGCTAAGCTCTACACTGAGGCCAAACTAGGTTGCAAATAGTTGTCTTTGGTTCTCCACAGTGAGCCTGCCATATCCTCAGAACCTACAGGAGGTGGAAGTGCCAGTTGTCACCAACAGTAACTGTGCAGTTTCCTATGGAAGCAATGTCATCACAAGCAATATGATATGCGCTGGCCTAACTGCAGGGGGGAAGGACTCATGCCAGGTAGGAAGTCCTAACAAAACATAGATATTTCTGAAAATGTAACTTTAGAGGTGAATGAGATGAAAACTGTTTACATCATTAAAGCCCCACATGAAAAGAAAAAAAAACAAAAAAACTAATTTCTACTTTTTGTAATTAAGAGTTTGGGGTAGCATGTTCATTTCCCATTCCATACTGTTCATATATGAAAACTAAGCTGCAAAAATACAACACAATACAGGGCAACCAATCAGAACAGAGCTTTATAAGCAGTTATAAGGAATGTTTTGGCTTGGAATTGTTTTGAATGAGGCACAGTACAGAGCAGAACAGTGGTCATTTACGTACATCAGTCAAGAAGGCACAGTAACAAAGACAGCCCATTTAATTCTAGAGGATTAAGAGAGGTCGAAAATTAGTTATGAATAAAATATTATTTTTGGTGCATGCAGGGTGACTCTGGAGGTCCAATGGTCATTAAGCAGGACTCTGGCTGGACTCAGGTTGGTATTGTAAGCTTCGGTTATAACTGCGCCCTACCCAATTACCCCGGGGTGTACGCCAGGGTGTCTCAGTACCAAGACTGGATCAACTCTTTTATCAGCAGCAACCAACCTGGATACGTGACAGTCACCGCCAGCCGTGCCTCCAAGCTCTTCTCTCTATCTCTGTCCCTTTCTTTCCCTTTCCTCCTCTCCCTCTACATGTTTTCCTGAAACAAACACAAGACCAGGTACATTGAAAAATGTGTTGTGTATGTCTTGCTGAAGGACTAAATATGTCAAAGTGTAGAATGATAGTTGCACTTCTTGTAGCTTTTTGAAGGATCTGTACTTTACATGTGTAATTATATGTGTAATTCTGTTTTTGACAACATTTCTATCCAACTTCGTGATGTACTCTATTTTCTAAGCTGTGAACAAAAGGACTGTCACTGGGGTTCTAGCCTCAAGGGTACATCTCAGTTTCTTTATTCAGGGAACGTAATTGTACCATAAGCCATTAAAATTATATTTTGTAAGTTGTACTGACTCCACACACCCCGTCTCATCACCAGGCTTGTTATTTTATTGTTCTGTTTTAAAACATAAGATTATGGAAAAAGTTCAAATACGTACTTTTCACCTTTCTCTAAATGTTTTAAAACATCTGCCACCATCAGAATGTTGGTGTGCTTTGGCCTTTAAATTGCAAAATACTTTTTAAATAAGCATGTGTATATGTGCATAGGGATATATTCTGTCAAGACTTTAGCTTTATAATTCACTATTCATTTTTACATTACTATTTTACAACTTCTCTTTAGCCCTTTAGGCCAGAGCACACCAGCCCAACTACTGTTTTTTGGACAGTTTTAGGGTTTAAAAAAATTCAATTAACAGAATAAAACAGTGTGAATGGAGAAGAACATTCTAAAGTCAACCAATAATCGGTACTGTACACCAACCAAATGTTTGGGTTTGTTGGTATTCGCCAGGTTGGTTAGCTTTTGATAAAACTAAGCAACTAGATGGTATTAACAGGCAACATTGCATTTCAATAGAAGTGCCACTTTTATAGAATTTAAAAGAAAATCCAGGAGACATAAGGGAGAATTCTACAGTGCCACAATAGTTTAGGCTGTAAATCATGGTGTTTATTTCATAAAGCAGTATTTGATTTCATGGTTAACCAGATAGCTTAATCCAAAACCATGAGGTAAAGGGCATTTCTACTGGACAAATCTCACTTTTGGCTTAGGTTATTCAGCTACCTAAAAAAAATAATTCTGTATGAAATACCTGTGTCGTAACAGAGCTATAATTTTTTGTCTCACATAACCTGCCCATAAATGTTAGTACAGTTGGATGCAATGCTCAAGTTAGCTTCCAGTTTTATTCCTTCTGCTCCTGATAGGATCACAGTGCTTAGTCAATCTCATGCCACGTAAACAAATGCTAAAATACATAGTGATTTGGGAAGATATATAGTTGTGTGTGATTTTTTTTATTTTTATTGTAAATACTAACAATTATCTTGAGACTCAGAACATGTGTAAATACTTACAAAACTATAACAAACTGGAAGGTAAAACGTACAAAGGATAATTCTTTATTATTCTGTTAAAGTTGCATAGATGAACATATGTAAAAGAAGTACATCCAGTACCTCAACAAGTACATCTAAAAATGAACGGGACCCGAAACAAAGACATAAACAGAACATCAGCCTGAAAAATTTGAATGGAATATGCTATAAACACTTTGTACACTTGGGTGAGGCCCTTGTCACCTAATCACTCTCTGCATCATCACTAATGATTCCCCGCAGGTTGCTCCAGTCTGTTGTTCTCTTGTGCCCCCTGTCTGCATGGCCATCTTCACTGTCTGAGTCAGAGTTCACTGCCCGTTTGTAGGCTGACGCTGGAGGAGGGCTGCCATGAACAAGCCACAGCGTTGAAGCTCTGCGCTTGGGACGGCCTGAAGAACACACAAGACAAAAAAAAAATTAAATAAAATAAATAAAGAGAAAATCCGTCACTGAGATAAAGAAACTATATACAGTGGGTAACATATGAAGATTAGGGTAATTGAGTAGAAGCAGATTTGCATATTTTTTGAAAAACAACACAGTTCTCAGTTTCAACATCTGATATGCTGTCTTTGTACTTTTTTCAATTAAATATAGGGTTTAAATGATTTGCACATCATTGCAATCTTTTTTTTAACATTTTGCACAGCGTCCCAAATTTTTTCAAAACGAGGCTGTAAAATACAAAAAATGTGCCATAACTTTTACACACGTTACATTAGGTTTCTTCCAATCATTTTTTTCAATATATTATATTAAAAAAAAATACACAGCATTGTGCATTAAGACATACGTAAGTGTGATCTCTGTACAGGATGTGTACTTTTTTCATTTAGAAAAATCTACAGAAAGCCATTTGACCAGGAACGTCCAAACCTTTGCGTACAGCTGTACATTCAACCAAGTGTGTTTTGGAGATTTAAATTAAAAGCCAACATGAATATAGAATACAGAAATTTCACATGTGAACAAACACTGGCACCAGTGTAGTAAAGTACGCAAGTAGGTTTATTTAATGTGCACATTTCGGTTTGTGAAAGATAATATAATAGGGGATGTACCATGAGTGGTGATGATGTTGCTAACATCCAGCTCTGCAAGTTCCTGAGCTTCCTCTCTCTTCAGTCTGGCCTTCTTACACTTCTCTATGGTGGGCTGACCTAGAGGACAAGACAAAGGTAATGACAAGTGGTACACATACACACACCAGCAAAATAACACTGTTTGCCCTCACATATATTCCATTCAGGGCGCTGGACCAGTAAAGCAGTTTCTGTTTTTTCTTTTTTTTTCCTCTCTCTCTCTCACGCATGCACGCACACAGCTGACCTTCCACTCCCAGCTCTTCCAGTTCTTTCTTCAGCACAGCCACCTTTGCCTTCACTGAGCGGCAGCCCTCTAGTAGCTTCTTGTAGTTCCGCCTTACGCCACAGAGGGCAATGTAGCGCTTCAGTCTGGACACAGCCTTATTCTCCTCGTCCTGCAGATCAAGCAGTGCACAGGTTAGCATGCTAAAGACAATCTGAGGTAGACCACCATCTTCAAATAGAGAGAGACGGATAGTCCAAAGACTGTCCCATGATAACCCTGTGCTAATCAGGATTGCTGCATAATTTTCTAAATAAAATTCAATGCTTTTTAAGACCCAGCAAACACAGCAAAATATCACCATTTCAACCACTTGATGCTCAAACTGATTAGCTGAAAAAACATAGGTTTTGTTTTGAGACTGCATAGACTGAGACTCCAAATCTAAAGAAGTAGGTAAGATGAAAGTAAAAACAAAGCAGTGATTTGTAAACCGTCTTTTACAGGCATTTAATTCCTGCAGCACAAAGAAATAGATATTTAATATTTCAACTAATTGACTTTTGTTTTTTGTAACTTGATGCCAATCTCGGAATTTGATACCTGCAACACATTCCAAAAACAGTTGGGACAGAAGCAATGTAAATATGAACATTTTTGTGGAATGATCAAAACATCTGTTTAGAAATAGGTAATAGGTGATGCTATAATGATTGGGTATAAAAGGAGCATTCACATACTCTATGGTCTACCATTTTGAGTAATTTCAGTTAGTCTTATATGGAAACAGAAAGAATATAATGGATCCATTAGTAGAACAATTGCCTCATTTTAGCAAACTTCACCTACTTTTTAAATCTTGTTTCTCACTACTGACAATTACAGCATGATTGGCCAGGTTTAACTTGACGCACAGCTGGATTACATTATTTTTTGCGCTGAGGGGTGTTTCCATATGAAAGAGAATGGAGGCAATATCAAGTAGATTGTTCACGGTCAAAAGTACCCCATGGCTGAATGTCATACTGACTGACCAGACAACTGATTGTCATTGCTGTTGTATCAATTTTACTTGCCCCAGGCAATTGAGCAATCATTGATATTTAGCAACTGGCAACCTTAGCAACTTTTCAACCAATCAGACTCTGTGATTAGAACTAAAATAATCTTGAGCTGCAGCCCTACTTTCTCGGGTCAAAGAGGCTGGTTTCTGACAGATGGAGAGGTGGCTGGGCTTGTCAGCTCACCTTTCCTCCTTTAGTCTTGCTCTCACTATCTTCCTTCTTTTCCTTTGGTGCACTTTTCTTTTTTTCTTCCTGTTTCGGCTTCTTCCTGCCTTCTTCTTCACTTTCTAGCGAAGGCAAGGATGAGGAGTCAGAGTCTTCTGCTACATCCTTCACGTTTTCTTCTCTCTCTTTAATGAATGGTGAGATGACATCATGGTAATAACATAATAGCTGATATTGGCAGTATGACATCATTAATGAGATAAATTATGTCACATTATGTCACAGTATGCTATATTGGGTGTAACATGAATATCGTTGATACCTAAAAAAAACAAAAACAAAAAACAAACAAACAAACAAACAAAAAAACACTGACCAACAGAGGTGGGCAATACGGCAAAAATATATCACAATACTTCAAGAAATTTCACGATACGTCAAAATGAATTTTTTTTTTTTTTTTTTTTTTTTTTT
>JAILXH010004024.1:0-14517 GCA_023558415.1 Piaractus mesopotamicus | reverse complement strand
TATATATATATATGTATATATGTATATATGTATATATAGATATAGATATATATACATATATATACATACACACAGCTAATATATTTAGTTGTTGAGGCTTCTGTGTGATTTTCTGACACTGAGAAATAAACTATTTGTACATAATGGATGTTTTCCCTGGAAGGGTGGCCTCTGAGTTTTGGACAGTAAACTGTGCACAGTACACAGTATACTATATATAATTATCTGCTTAAAGAGAGAATGCCACAAAATACAGTTCACAGTTCATACCTGGCACATGACAGCAGCCGCTGACTCAACTTTGAGTTCTCAAAGTAGAACTGAATCAACATCAGAACTCTGCCTTCTGAGTTTGGTTGAAAGCATTTCCTTAACAAACATACACACAGGTAAAACACATGCAATAAGTTTCTTTCACCTTTCTGCACTCATCAAAATTTAATGTAGATTACCTATGCTTTGAATTGTATGTATGTTTTTAAATGCAAACAGAAACCTTGTAAACCTAAAAATCCAAGATTTTCTTGAACGTTACTTTCATGATACAGTTTTTTTTATACACGATTTTTTTCCAAGTATTTACAGGAACTTTTAAGTTAAAAAAATTGTTTCTAGTAAGTATTATTTTCTTTTGTTTAATACTGTTAATACTGTTTCTTTAATAAAGTTTGTTTCAAATTTTTTGATCTTTTTTGGTCTAATTAATTTATTTTTCTCCACTTTAGAGAAAAGCATCTGTCAAACAAATTGAAGTGTGTGTTCGTAAGCCTCTGAATAACGACATTATCATGATTCCTACCAAACAAAAGATGATACAATTGAAGATGACTTTGTTGCCAGAAAACAATGAACGTTCTTAAATATGAATGATTAGAAGTAAAAATGTACATGGATGCCATTGATAAACAATTAAATTGGCTTGGACGAAATGATAAACGTGAAAAAAGAAAGGGGATGGGCACAGAAGAATTACAACATTATATAAAACATTTAAAAACTTTTGAAACCTTTGAGATTTCACCTAAAAACAGAAGCCTTACCTTACAGCTTCACAAAATGCCTGCTCTGTTTGGAATTCCCTGATCTGAAGGAGGCAGGATTGCTCTTTGGAGATGTTTAATTCTTCATTTATTGATTTCAAATTTCTCTGATTCAAAAGCAGAGAATATGTAGATACCTGCAGCACAGGAAAATAGAGAAGGAGCAGTTCCTCTGTATTATTAGGTTTGTACTTTTTTTTAAAAAAACAAAACATCTACCATGTTCCTATTCATAACTTTGAATGTAAGTTTAATTGATAAACTGGTATGGTCTATATTTGCAAATGTGCAATATTTAAATACCTCAAGGCACATCCCTTTGTCATTGTCACGCCGGTACTTCTTTATTACATCCATCAGATTGGTGTGAGTCTGCTGCTTGAAATAAACATTCTGAATCTCCTCTGTATTTTCTCTTACTCGTATAATTGAGTCCAGAGTTGCACACTGCACCAGTTTCCATCTGCATTGGCGAATGATGTCATCTCTCAGGCCTGTATCCCAGTGCTCTGAAAGAATTTCAGGGCAGCAGTGCAGGAGCACTGATGCACATGAATCCTGTGCGAATCCAATCAGGGCATCACACGTCTGTGTGCCGCCAGAAAAAACATCTTCAGTCTGCTTTTCTAATTCAGCCTGTAGCTGCTTTGCATGTTCTGGAAGAATTGTACTGAATTCCAAGCAATGTTTCTCAAGCCTGCTAAGAAGTGGTGTTGGAAACTGTGCATACACAACATTTTTCTCCTCAATGACAGTAAGTCGAAAGCCCTCTTTGACTTTGCATTTTACACGATGGGCACCAAGCCCCAAATCCACATAATAACTCCCGCCTAATTTGACATAGCACTGATTCAAGGCATCATAGAGGCTCTCATACAGATTCTGTATGTTTAGCAACACGACTGACCTTCCTGTCTCCATGCAAGTCTTTACTTTGTTCACTGTACGGCAGACCTGAGAATACTCTTGGTCGAGTGGGAATCCTGAGCCAAAGATGATCTCTGTGTCATCATCACTGATGATTCCCAGGCTCAGCAGTATGGAAAGGGCAGCATTATTGCTTGACATAAGCAAAAGATATCTTGATTCGAGACCAGCTATCTTCTTTGTTTGCAAATTTTCCCTCACCAGGTCAATTGTTTTGGCTGGTTTGACCTCAACATTAAACTCCTTAGAGAAGATGTCAAGGCTGTTGACTGAATCCAAGACTCCAAAGTTTCGTTGGACAGCTCTTGCCAGGTCAGCAGTGGAGGGTTCAGAAGATTGCGCATAGGTAACAATCACTTTGATTAAATTGTAATAATCTCTGAGGCCATAAAACTCGTTGGCCTGATTTTTAAGGATTTCTGAGTACACCTTGGTGAGAGTAGGCAGGCTTTCCTCAATTTCTTTACTGAGTGGTCTAGCTGCAGAATAGATTTCTCTAGCTGTTTTTTCAAGTTCTCCTTCTCTTGGAGAGACACGGAATAGAAGGATGCCTCGGTTCATTTTAGCTGGGTCAAGGGACCAGTTGGACATTCCGATAAATCCAACTTTCTTATAATCCTCAGGCTCTTCATCATCAATAGATCCACACTCAAGAAGAGGATGCAATGTTTTCAGGGGCATCTTGGGTGAATCTTCTGCAAGCCCTATTTCATCCAATACCACCACTGAGACGTATTCCTCCAGATTCTTTTTCTTTTGAAGCTGGGCACATTGCCTAAAGGTGGAAATGATTCCATCAGATGTTGAATGAGCACTACATTGAAATGATAAGAGCTGTGCTTGTTTGTAACTCTTGAAAAGTTCACTACGTGAAGACTTCCCTTGTAAAGCATCTGCAGCCACAGTCTTGGACAGTGATTTAGAACTTCCAGGTTTTCCCACAAGGAAGAGAGGCAGTCGTAAATTCATGCAGACAATCATCATGGACACATTCTCCTTTAGAGCATCATTCTTTGCTGTAGCAGCTGGGATGTCCATATTGTCAACAAAGACCTCTTGACAAAGTTCTATTTCTTCAAGCATTTCCTGGGCAGTCAGGTTAAGGGCTCTAGCAGTCAGTTCTAGGTATTCATTGCGGTCTTCAAGGGAAGCACTGTAGCAAACTCCAACTGCAAGGATCAGTGATCGAATTATATCATCAATTCTTCTCTGATCTGTGCCATCAGGTCTTTTCTTTTTCTGATCAATAAGAGGGAACAATTTTTCTTTTTGCTGATAAAACCACATCACTGTTTTCATGCATCTCTCAATATCTCTGAGGCTTACCATTCTGCACTCATTACTCTCAGTCATGTATGTTTGAGATATATTGATCACATTTGTGAACACTGATTTGTGTCGGTCCTCCAGATTTTCAGTTGTGAAGAAGGTTTCAATCATCTTTGTGATGTAAAGCTCTTGAGTATGTTCATTTAGCTTTCCAAAGTCCCACACTAGTGGGGAAAGGCTTGCCGGTAATGGCTGTACTCGGTAGACAAGCTGCCGCATCGGAATCTGTCCAAGCTTTTCTGATGTGTCTTCAGCACGAACCCTATACCCTAATCCTGCTTTCTCTAGCTGTTCTATTGCACTTCGTGTGTGCTTTCTGTAGGGATTACAGGCAGCAACGAATTTCAGGTCAGGTGCATCAATCTGTTCTCCTTTGATGGTCCTGTCACACATCACCTCTTTGATTGCATACAGAGCCTCTGTTGTGTTTGCTTCATCAAAGAAGAGAACAGTATACATGCCAAGATCTCTGTTCCTTTTGGAAACTTCAATTGCCTGCTCAACTTTCTTGTAGATCATGTCAGATGTTGTGCCCCCATGAACTCTAACCATCAACAAATTTGTTTTGTCATCATCTTTCCTTAGTAGATCGCACATAAACTTAACCAGTCGTGTCTTCCCACATCCAGTTTCACCCATGATCACCACTGGTATGTTGCATTGAAATCGCATGTGAATAGCAAGGATTTTCAGAGCATTGTCCAATGTCAGCTGATATGTGCTATCTGGGTCTTTCTCTTGCACTCCCAGCACTCTGCACAAAATCTCAAGCTGTTCTGTACGACGAAGTGTTTTAAAGTCAACATTCATTGGCACTCTTTGGACCCTCAACTGGTCAAACAGCAATCGGGATATAACATCCTTCTCAATGATCTGACCAGTTCTGACATCAACTGCATTATAATTTTGAATGTGGAACCCCAAGAAAGTCATGGACACTCCATCAGAATTGAACATGATATATGGGTGTGCCTCTTGTTCCCAGTGTTTTCTAATCTGAAACTCATTCAAAACATCATCTGCACCTTCATTTTTCTCTTCATTTCTTGTTGACCCATCACTTTCATCAGAGGTTGCCAGTGAGGGCATGGTAAAATCTGTGGACATTGTGATCATAAATTTCACAACAAAGTCTCTGAAGCCAGTTAAGTCATTGCGCAGCATGTCACTGCAGAATATAGATTCTTCACACTTCTTCAGCTGCATGTTAAGAAAATGTGTGAAGTGGCATAATTCTGCCCATGATGGGTTATTAATTTTACAGTAATGCAAAATGCATTCCAACCATTCCTGTGGACTATCAGGGCATTTCTGTCGGTCAAATTTAAACATTTCAAGGCTCTTTCCTTGAAAATGTTTGAGGTATTGGTAGGTCCTCTGAAATCCCTCACTCCTGAACTCTGAGTCATCCATTAACTGAAATTCAGATGCTTTATCGCTGTTGTTGATGGTCTCACTTAAGTGTGTTAGAGTGTCTTCAGGGGAAAAGCATCGGACAGTTGTAAACATTTCCAACAGACTATCTTCTAGTTCTGTAGAAATCTAGAAAGGGGAGAAATACTTGAGATCAGCAATTTTAAATGAAAACACTATCAACAAACTCAAAATTTAGTATTTTGTACATTTTAAATGTTGACTGGTACTGTAAATATTACATTTTCCATACCTCTGAATTTTCTCTGTCACATCGTCTGAGTTTTCTCTCTGTATACTCGACCAAGTAAATGTGGCAGTCTTTGCATTTCCAAATGCAACCATCCAAGCTCTGGAAGCATCTCAGCACAAAGAGTTGAACTAAGAATGTGTACAGTCCTTTGCAGACCTTCAGTAAAAAAAAAAAATATTGGAGATTGCTTTGTGGTTCTCACTGTTGAAGATGATATATAGTAATCTCTCACCAATTTACAAACATTTGTTTAAATGTTCTTTAAATGCTTATCATAAAAGTATCATTTTAGCCACGAGGACAAAACAGGAGCACCTGGGAGTAATTTTCTAATTAATATAAGTGAGACTGAAGCTCACCACAGGTGGTACATCAAAATGGAAAATTCTGGGGATGTTGTCTACTGGGTTGTCTTCATATTGCTTCAGTTTTTCATAAATGAATCCTGGTGTTATCTCATTATCAGTGATGCTGATGGTTTTGTGGGTAAATCCTTGGCTGGTAAGCTGGTCCTTTGATCTCCTGATCAGATTTTTCACAAAAAGTGTTTTTCCTAGTGGCGAAAAAAGTATGTTAGTGCCCTTTATAGTTAGTCTGTGCTTTTACATGCCTTGTTTATAAATATTTGAAAACAATATATTCACATCAAATGTATCACACATGTATGTAATAAGGCAAACAGAATTAATTCTGCACAATAGACAAATTAAATAGGGACCAAAAAAGTCACTTACCCATGCCTGCTCTAGCAGATGCCACCATCTTTATGTTCTGACGGAATTCCTCTTGGATGATATTCACTGGGATTGCAACTTCACTTGAGAGCTTGTGCTTTATTTTCAAGAGCTGTTGAATTTCCTTGTATTCTTTGGCCTGTAGAGTTTTTCTGTATTCATCAAAAGCTGTTAGAACGTAACTGTGATGTGCTTTGGCATTGCAGAATATGACAAAACTGTACTCTCTTGCCTCTGTTATATTTTGATTCTGTGACAAGTGGCAAAAACTGGATTCTAGAACTCTTGCCACTTCAGGATTCAGGTTTTCAGCATTTAGGAGAGAATAAATCTTCTCATGTCTGCTCCCAGACTGCACTGCTCTTCTGATGATCAGTTCCACTTCTTCTGCTGTTGTTTCAGGAGTGCAGATCAGTATTTCATCATAGGTTGGAAGAGGCTGTTCTCTATGAAGGTACAAAGAGAGACACTGGGGCAGCATCTCAACACTATTACAAGATACAAGGTTGGGTTTCCCTTTGTCCAGGAGGCGAGTTAGTTCCCTTCTTACAGGGTCGACCTTTTCTGCCATCTGCTTCAGTGTTTCTCCTAGAAGATCCAGCCCTATGTATTTGTCTGACACAAGTCCTGATAATTTCCCACAGTAGGTGTCCCACAGTAGCATAATCTTTTCTTGACAGGAATTCAGGTTTTCAAACGTGTTTGTCATCTCATCTGCTGACATTGTAAAAGCAGGTTTCATCTGTTGTGGTGCATGACCACCAGTAAATTTCAGTTGATTCTGAAGAACATTTTCCCGTTCCTCATCATATTTTGCACTCCATTCATCGACCCACTCGTCATCACTGCTGTTCTCATAAACATAGTCCATCACTTCATCTTCATCTACATCTTCATTTTTCAACCCATCACCAGAATACTTGCAGAACATCACTGCAGCTTTAGCAGATGCCTCAGTGTATCCAGCCTTTACGACATACTTGATGAGTTCTGGGAATCGAATTAGGTAATCTTTAATCTGAGATGACTGTGCATCCATGCTGTCTGCATTTTGAATCGGGCTTTTGAGTGCTGATGTAAAGGCATTCTGCAGATCAGTCATGGTTATATTTTCCTTTATGAAGGACAGCATGTTTAGTATTCTGGAGGATACTTGTTGATGCTTCTGCATTTCGGCCACAGAACCGCACAGTGTGGAAAGCTGTTTGGCTGTGAAATAGTTCAGATAGTAATATTCATCCCTGTGTATTTTTATATAGTTCACCCATTTCTCCAGACAGGCCTGCATACTTTTACAAATGCCCTTTAGCTCTTCCAGGAAGCTTTCATGTCCAGTGATTTTCAGACCAGTGATGCCAAAGTCAACATGTACTGACACTTTACGGTTCTCTTCGCAAAAGCCGGTAAGAGACCAGTCTGTGAACAGAATGTGACCTGCTTCTCTGAGTTTAATCAACAACTGTCCAGCATGTAGCACCTGCTCCAAAACCTGAAGCATAAGGAAATACATTTCATGAACATCTGCAGACATTCTGAATCTTGTGCAATATCCTTAACATTGATATGAACATACGAAATCAGAGAACAAATAAGCACAGTGGTTTTATGGCCTCTTACTTCCACAAATTGAGAAACTGTTTTATTTTGTTCTTGTCCATCCATAGCAGTGATCAGCATGAGTTTATTTTGAAGATCCTGAAGTTGAGAGAGTGTCAGTATCTTGTCTGGAATGCCTGGCTTCCCTTGTATTTTTAAACAAATACAGTCATCCATTGTCTGCAATTTTTAAAGTGGAATTATTACCAACATGTATATTTAAATTGTAGCTTGCAATGTTTTAGCAATATTGAAAACAATGGTACCAGGGAACATACATAAGTCCACTTAACATTAACATACATCAGAATAAAACAACCTATATTCATAACGCACATCAAAACAACTGCCATAAAATAATACATTAAAGACAAGTGCAAAGCCAACATCCTGATTTCAGACCACATAAACACACACACAATTTTCAAACAACTAAAAAAATAAGTCAAAAATAACATTTATATTTCTTCTTCATTTATAAGTTAATAACTAAGTTATTTATATCCCATTTTCACCAAAATGATTACTTCCACAGTTCCTAGCTGAGGTCTAGACACCACATTTAAGATGAATCCAATAATAACAAAATAAGGTCCAAAGTGTTACCACGCTGATGAGTAGCAGCCTTAGGGGCACTTTTGGATGAAAAACATAAGGTGCGCTGCATGGTCTTTTTTTATCTTAGGGCTTCACACTACATTTTCTGAAGGCTGTTGATTAGCAACAATAGCATCATAACTGTCAATCAATTGTGCTAGCTCATTATCATTTAGATGTTGTACAGACAGAAAGCTCTGGCACTTATCCTTTTAGAAAGTGATCTATTAACTAACTAAAGTGTGGTGCTGCAAGCAAAACAAGTTAAACTATAAAAGTTGTTTATATCAGGATAATTTATATTAGTTACATTTGAAATCACAATTAAGGCTAAATCACTGACTGCTGCTATCAATAAAGGGCTGCCATCTTTTTGATCTGATTGGTCAACACACAAAAAACATTCAGGTTGTGGGACCATTGCAGCTAACAGAAGATGGTGGCCAGGGTAAGATTAGCTAGAACTGTGCTAGCAACACAGATGTGATAGCCAGTAACCTGGTAAAGTTCTCTCTCGAGCTGTTTTTTTATCATCGGTTTCATTCAACTTGACATCTCAGCGCAAGTGTTCTCAGCGCTGTCACTTTATGAATAGGTCAGCACACAGAGCAGATTTCGATCTTGCTCATCCAGGCCTCTGAGTTGCAGCTGGTCTTAAGATTTCCCTGGATGCAATGACATAATCTGTGGCTGGATTGGTTGGCCCAGTCTGTGGTGAGCTGAGGGCTTCAATGCAAGGTAATCTGCATTAAGAGACTCACTGAAACCTCTAATCAGATTGTGGCTCCATCACAGAGCCCAGACTTCTCCCAAGTCCCGGCTGACTACCATGATCTATTGGAGGTCTTTAGCAAGTGCCAAGACCAAGTTCTGCCTTCTCCCTTCATCTGGCCATCCAACTCACCAGCTGGGGCCAGTTTCTTCTTTGTGGGGAAGAAAGATGCATTGATTTCCAGGGCCTCAATAAAATCAATGTAAAGGACCACTACCCCTTATCACTGATGACATCAGCATTTGAGGCACTGTAGCAGGCCTCTGTTTTCACTAAACTGGACTTGCACAGTGCCTACAATCTCATTAGGGTGCACTAGGGTAACGAATGGAAGACAGCATTCATTATCCCTTCAGGTCATTATGAGTACATTGTGCTGCCCTTCAAGCTAATGAATGCTCCAACAGTCTTCCAGCACTTCATTAATGAAGTTCTGCATGATGCTTTAGATCACTATGTGTTCATCTACCTTAACAACATTCTCATTTACAGCTGCTCATTAGACAAACATGTAGTCCATGTCTATTGGGTTCTCCAGCTTCTCCTAATTGAGCATGGACCTGGTCAAGGGCATCGTGGAACGGCCATGCCCCACCTCCCTCCACTGAACTCAAAGATTTCTGGACTTCACTAATTTGGGCGGTCCTGTCCCAGTGCTCTGGGCCTGACCATACACTCCATCCCTGAGCTTTCTTCTCCCACCACCTCATCCCTGCTGAGCACAATTATGATGTCAAGAACTGACATTTGCTGGAGGTGAAACTGTCCCTGGAGGAATGGAGGCACTGGCTGGAGGGAGTGGAACATCTTTTTCTGGTCTAGATGGATCACAAAAGTGTGGCCTATATTCAACAGGCCAAGTGTCTTAATATGCGCCAGGCCAGGCCAGGTGGGTTGGGCGGTGTGGGGGTGGGGGGATACTGGAGCTTCACCTATCCAGGGGATGACCCGCATCCTCGAGTTTCTATGGAGGCACTTCTGGTGGCCAAGTATGGAGAAGGACATACGCGGCTACATAGTGGCCTGCCAGGTCTGTGCTCAGAACAAGGAGCCCAGAGCATGACCAGCAATTCCTCTGCACTCCTCTCCCATACCATCCCATACTGCAGCATGCGGTGAGAGTCCAAGGGGTCCCGAACAACTTGGTGTCAGACTGTGGACCCCAATTCACCAGACGATTCTGGAAGGTGTTTTGCTAACTGCTACGGGCCTCAGTTTGCCTCTCCTCAGGCTTCCACCTTCAGTCAAATGTGCAGACAGAGATGGTTAACCAGGACCTTGAGCAGATGCTGAGGTGCCTGGCCTCCTTGTGACCATCCACATGGTCTGAACACCTGCTCTCGTTGGAGTATGCCCACAGTACCTTGTGGCACTCCTCCCTAGACATGTCTCCCTTTGAGTGCCAGTTTGGGTATCCTCTGCCCATGTTCCCAGAGCAGCACATAGCACTCTGGTCTCCAAACACGGGGACTGCTTGTTTGATTCCTACATGAACCTCATTACAGATGTGGACCCAGTAAAGATTTGGATCCTTTGCGTCATTTAATGTAAATCCCAGTAATGTGAATGAATGGTGAAAACTAGTGGTTTGGACGAACCCCAATTAAAGTTATCTTGTTTTCTTCCAGGTAGCGAGAAGGCTCTCAGTTATGTGTTGTTGCTAAAGGCTTAGAGATGACATTAGCATATAATGAATAGTTTCCACCTAGACCAATCCTCAAGCTTACATGGTACATGGTTGTTTTTTGAGTGTTTTCGAGTTTAACTAGTCCATGAGCTGAAGACATTGCACCGTGTCTGCAGAGTTTGACAATGTCATGATCTAGGTCATATATTTTGCAATTTTTGTCTCTGCCAACTGTGGAACTGTGTGTGTATGTTTCGTTTGCTGTTTGTAATTATAAAGTGTCCTAGGGTTTGACCATTTCCACACTCAAGTAAACAGTGTATACACCTATATTAACTATTTTCTAGTTGAAATAATATTTACACATTACGTTTTTGTGCCACATACCATAACAGTTTAATTTCTGATCATAGTCCACTCACATTTAAGCTGGAGGTGATTGATTTAATTATAGTCCTACCAACACGGTGAATTAACACCAGCTGCTAGAAAATTCTAAAATTTTGACAGTATTTACACAATCATATCATAACATTCTTAGAAGCTAATGATAAACTTAGATCAGTTGGACAGTGAAAATGCTCTTTAGAATTGCATGACAAAATGCCATGAAGTTCGGATATCAGTACAACCAGATATCCAAACCTCCAAATCTTCAAACCAGATTATCAACCAGAATTTCCAAATTAGTTTTATATGCTAAACAAAAGTAATGTGAATTTGGTGGTTTTTCCTCCATAAGCTACTTGCTAGAAACTTGCACAAACTTGAAGATGATCAGACAATTCATAGCATCACTGACTTTGTAGCATTTTTGATCTTAACTAAAGACAATTATACTCTGAGTTCACCAACATTTCTGCAAAAGTCTAGACTGCTATTTGCCACATTAAGCCAGACTGACCAAGATTCAAGATTTTCTTGGTGCAGACATAAAATGATATGACGAATGACAGGAGGCAAGACCCCCGAGTCTTGTTGAGCTACAAAGTGAGTTATACAGAACCTTTAGTGATTTACTTTCTTTCCTCTTGCTTAAGATGGTCATATACAAGTCTTAGATCATGGAAGTCTTCCCTAGACAATGAAGCCTTTATGGGGAGTACTGTAATAAATGCTTCAATTATTCATTTATTAGAGATTTAATCCAATCTCTCTTTAAAATATTGATCAAAACATCCTAGCTATTACCCATGCCAACAGGCTCGGTGTTGATGTTTTTACCTGGCCAGTCTTTTTGCAATTTAAGGTTCTTATTAACAAAACATACTCCTCCCAGTCCAGTGACACAGACTAAATGATAATCTCTGTTGATGTTGAAAAAGTGTTTGCCCTTTTTGCCTAAAAAAGGGCACTCAACATGGTTGCCCACTTTCAGAAATTGTTCATTCAAATGAGACAATGTATGGTGTCTAGTCTTAAACCATTTCAAACAAAATATTGCTGCACACAGAATATTTTTATATATAGTCAGCTCCATAAGTATTTGGACAGGGACAATTTTTGTAATTTTGCCTCTATACACCACCACAATGGATTTGAAATTAAGCAATCAAGGTGTGACTAAAGTGTTGACTTACAACTTTAATTCAAGTGGTTTAAAAAAATATTGCACTAACTGCTTAGGAATTACAGCCATTTTTACGTAATCCTTTCATGATTGCAGAATTCTTTTTGTGGAGAAGAAAAACCCCATCACAACACCTCATCATTTAGTCAAGTCAAGGACACGCTAAAGGAGGTTGGTGTATCATTGTCTACGACAAAGAGGTGCTTTCATGAATGTGGATACAGAGTTTTTACCACCGCAAACCACTGGTAACAGAAAGGCCAGATTAGGGCTCATGATCCAAAGCATACCATATCATCCATCAAACATGGTGGAGGCAGTGTATGGGCATGTATGGCTGCTAATAGAACTTGGTCACAGGTGTTTATTGATGATGTGACTGCTGATAGAAGTGTATAGAGCTACACTTTCTGCTCAGATTCAGTCAAATGCTGCAAAACTTATATGAAGGCATTTCACAGTACAGATGGGTAATGCCCCAAAACAGACCACAAAAGCAACCTGGGAACATCTTAAGGCAAAAAAAATGGAATGTTCTTAAGTCAGCCAAGCCTCAACCCAACTGAGCATGCTTTTCACTTATTGAGAGAGGATAGATAGATAGATAGATAGATAGATAGATAGACAGATAGATAGATAGATAAATAGATAGACAGGCAGTCATTAACTGCAAAGGATTTGCATCCGAGTATTAAAAATAATCCTTGTATTTGTAATTGTTAGCTTGTCCAATTCGTTTTGAGCCTGTGAAAATCGATGGACTGCGTAAAAAATGGCTGTAATTCCTAAACAGTAAATGCAATATTTATCCTGAATTAAAGCTGAAAGTCTACATTTCAATCACATATTGATTCATTTCAAAGCCATTGTGGTGATGTATAGAGACAAAATTACAAAAATCGTAGCAGAAATATGTTCTGCTGCTTTAGGTGACAGGCTAATGCTCCCTATTTGGATGCTTTTCAGCATAGACAAAGCCATCAATGTTCCTACACACAAAAATAGTAATGTTAGGCTTGCTGCTTGGCTAAGGACTGCTCCAAACTGTTTTAATGCAAGTTGCCATGGGATATACAACCTCATTTTAGCATAAAACTAGCAGTGGTGTGTAAGGTGAGATAAAATTAACACAGGCCAAAGTTGACTTATAGCAGGCAAGAGATAAAAGTGTTAAGTAATGTGTAGTGTAGTCTCAGCCTCAGATGCTTTGCCCACAGTTGTAAACAGAGAGCCTGATGTCTATTGCATCTGTTGTCAATTCCATTCTGTTTGGCTCTTTGCACAGCTCTGTGTATGTTCTTCCATGCAGTGGGTTTAATCTGTCCAATGGGGAAACACTATTTTTATGTGTGCTTTAACCAGAATGAACTTGTCAGGGCAGTATTTAGTAGCTGGGTTTAGAGAGTTTGAAAAAAGAAATTTCTAGTTCCTATTAATGTTATTCTATTATCAATCATGCTTGACGTCATGGTGGTTGGAGCCCTGGGCTGCAGCCCCTACAGCCCTTTAGCTTATAACCTTGTTGATTTTCTGAATTTGTGCACAGAAAAGGTGAGTTATAGTCTGTAACTGTATGGCATGGTGTAGCAACAAGGTCTGTCTTATAAAGTGTCAAGTAAGTGCACAAAGTGTGTAAAATCCTAGCAACTGCTGTATTATAATAATACACTCTTACCAGAGCTACTAATCATTTACCTACAAAGTGCATCTAACTGGAAACTCAGTGTATTTAAAACCTGAGAAACCAAGTTAAAGATATTGGTGTGGATTAACCAGTTTCTTTATTTCAAAGCTAATAGTAATAATAAATGGGCACATAATCTACATACAAGAAAACAACAATACTCACAGTACTGTGTGTGGATGGTTGTGTGATAGAATAGACTCCATATTTGTTGATTTCATCAGCCTGTAAGAAAGATGACTGTACAACTGACCCATGAGCAGTATGAGCTGTCTCCAACCACGCCCGGTATGTGCAAGAATCTCTCTACATTTGAAAGATAATGAAAAATGATAATAAAAGATAATGAAAATTTTGCATACTTTCAAAGTGGATAACTCTGATGTATCATCGGCAGATATATCAAAATAAGGGAACAAAAAGGGGACTGCCCTTTAGTCAAATGAATAATAAAGAGAAGCACAAAGATATATTAGCAAGAAAAAGAAGGGGAAAAAGCCTTTAGGAAGCATTTAAAATATTTCCAAACATGTAGGACAAGGACACGACCAGCTAACTGACAATACCCTGACATTTGCAAGTCAAAAGAGCTAGTGTTTGCCTCACCTAGAACATTTAAACAAATTATTTATACAGTTTATTATGCCTGTATGTTACTCAAAAATTATGTGAAATGAATATTTTAATAGTTCGAAACTCAAGTACTAGAGCTAATTAAACTTTTCAAACAGAAGATAAACTGGTGTAGTCTACAGTCCTCCTGTAGCTTTAAGGGGAATTTCATAGATTTTTCAATATTCTGCATTATTGACTGATTAAGATGTAAACAGAGTCATTTAGAGTGGTTTGGTGTGAAACGCTCTGTTCTAGAGAAACTTAGAGTCAGAATTGTGAGTCAGTCACAGTGGTGGTGATAGGAACCAGACGTCCACCTCTAAAATCTCCCTTACAGAAAGTTACTACATGAAATGGTTA